>JABXWE010012867.1:0-28573 GCA_014611495.1 Limonius californicus
CCCGCCAAATATCTGCGGTGCCCCTTAATTTCCTTTTAATATGCAACCAGGCATACTTCATTCTCTACTGTATACGTGATATTGTGACTGCAAATTGAGTTTGCTGTGATTTTATAACAGACAGACATTTTTTAAAAACCACTTTTTTGGGTTCCTAGAGACCCAAAACGGATATTTCCGTTAAAATCTCGATTTCGAAAATTTTCATGAATTCAATACTTACCCTATACCTATAAGGTATGGGAAAGTAAAAAGTAGATAGTTCGCAACCATTCGGGCAAACACATATAACACTTCATGGATCATAAACCATAACCTCGCCAGCGCAATAAACACATAAATGATAACACTAATATCGCAACTTGCCTCAGTTTAGAGGATAAGCGCTACGCAATCAGTTAGCAGGTTCGCAAACGCTATTAATTAGTTATTACGTCAAATATGCGAAACTAACGCCTAGCTACTAATGACTTTGTCATCGGTAGACTGCTCGATATTCAGCTGTTCCTGTTTACTCTTGGCATTCCAAGAAATACTTCCATGATTGGGTGAACTTTGTCACCCTCCTGCCCAAACCTTCTAAAACCATACTTAACAGAAGTTGTTACGAGCTACGAATATTTAAGTAATATTCATAGTAGGCAAAAACCACTGCCTAACAGTTACATCTCTGAAAGTAAAGTAGGTATTAAACTTTTCTAGAAAACGTCGCCACAACATGGATGGCGAATCATCATGATTCATAAGGTAACCTTCTCTGCTCTAGGCACCCCAACAGAAATAATCAAATAGTGACACCTGCGTTTTGATACCGCAATGCAAAACACTATGCAATGGTAGCAAATATTTTGTTCTCGACTAGTTTCATATAAAGACCCAAAGATCTGCAGATTTTGAACCCATTTTTTCGGTGGGATCACATAAATTCCGTTTTCTATAAAACTAAGCTTCAGTCCATTGCACAACTGCGGCAAGGAATAGTTCAGGAGTTCCTATCTATTTCGCAACAAACTTTCCAAAATGTTTGGAGAGAAATTGAGAGTAGATTTTACTAATCCCTAGAAAATAAGAAGTTCTTGAGTTTTATTTTTAATGTTTT
Source organism: Limonius californicus (assembly GCA_014611495.1). Classification (NCBI taxonomy): domain Eukaryota; kingdom Metazoa; phylum Arthropoda; class Insecta; order Coleoptera; family Elateridae; genus Limonius; species Limonius californicus. Next base: position 1,100 of record JABXWE010012867.1, read on the forward strand.
TTGTTGGAATATCTAGAGTTTAATAGGTTGAATGGTGAGGGACCCTGGTGGACCAGTGCGAATACGCGCTGCCACTCGAGATCACAGTGAAATGCGGCCGATCGGCTGGGGTTTCGAATTTCGGATGAGGCGACCGCATTTCACTTAGTTAAGTTTAGGGTGCATGTTGCATGAATTGTTAGTGTGTAAGGGACGCCCGCACCCCCTGAAGTAATGCGAAAGCGGTTCCGGGGGTGCGGGGAGTGGACGGTCGTATGTACTATGTATGAATGACAAAAAAAAAGGTTGAAATGTGAAGGATACTAAGAAGTAGAAGTCGAGGATATTCCTCCTCCATGTTGTAGAAACGTTATCTAGAGTCGGGTAAAAAATATTTGATGCTATTGCATAGTAATTTGTAAGAGAGTTTCAATGAGGTATCACAATGTGGGTGTTACCACTTGATTTTTTTTTTGTTTGGGTTATCGAGAGCCTAAGAAGTTGAATGGGGAAGGTCATGATGATTCTCCCTTCATGGCGTAGAAACGTTTTCTAGAAAAGTTTCCTACCTATAATTTTACTTCCAGAGATACAACACCTTATACGTTTTCAAATTGACACCTTGTATGTATGAATGCAAAAAAAAGGTTGAATGGTGAAGGTTACCAAGACGTAGAAAGCAAGAATATTCCCCCTCCATGTTGTAGAAACGTTATCTAGAGTCTGGTAAAAAATATTTGATGCTATTGTATAGCATTTTGTAAGAGCTTTTCATTGGCATGTCACAAAGTGGGTGTTGTTACCATTTGAATTTTTTTTTGTTGGCGGGGGGGGGGTACCGAGATCCTAAGGAGTTGAGTGGGGAAGGTTACCATACGAGTCATGATGATTTCGCCTCCATGTTATAGAAACGTTTTCTAAAAAAGTTCAATACCTGTTTTATTTCAAGAGATACATACCCTGTATGTATGTTCATTACTTAATGCATTTGAATACGGCTAAAAATATCGATCAGCTGCTGCTTTGAAGCGAATCCGTATTTTAGATAGGTATCAAAGGTGCTTCTACGTGACGTACGGCTTCTAACTAAGCTTAAACAATAAATTTTCCAATTATGCAATGTTGAAACAAACAATTTAACGGCGGTTTACGATTGTGCGATTTGCATAGCACTTATAAATAAATGTAAGTTATCAGAATTAAATATTAATTTAAATTATACAAACGGGGAACTTTATTTACCTACATAATTAATTAACTGACTCAGTAATCCAGATATTTTTGAGGCGTGCGCCTAGGAGTAGGCTGTAAAAACATGGCCACCGTTTTTTAAAATATATTTCGTTTGAGCACGCAAATTTAGAATGTGTTGATCCAACAGAAATGTCGGCAAATTGGAATGCCTGGAATGTACATTCTTCAAGGTATTCGCCGAAGAAATTGTTGCCGTAACAGTCCTGTTAGTTCGATAATAACTACTTTAACTATTTAAAGCTTCAGAACATAAAGTTCAGGAATGTTTGGCGATGATTTTTAACATAATCCTAACTATACAAGGTGTCTGCAGTTTTACTCCCCATACAATATTATAATATTCATAAAAGCTCAAATCAAACATAAATTCGTAAGTTGCATCTGGCAGATTAGCGATAAGCGCCAGTGTTTACTCTGGAGAAACGAACTCCAACTGTTTGTTTTTGTTCTAATAGCATCACCAATGGATTTTGTAATTATTTTGACAAGGATTTTCATACCTTTTCAAATCTTATAATAATATACCGGTGTTATATCACAATATATTTAAGAATGAATGCTATTAAATGTGGGAACACTGGTTGGTGGCGTATAATTCAATTACATATCTGTTTTTACAGATATAGTTTGCAAAACAAGATACAGCAAATGTGCTATTGTTTTCTTGGTTTGATGCAGTATAGAAAGTTGCATCGTTAAAACGTATAGCATCCATCTCCAAATATTAGTATGTATTCCGTCGCGGAATTGAATAAAAAAGAAGTAGATTCAACATTTCCCAAAAACAAACCTATTTAAGATTACTGGAGATTTCTTGAGAATAGTTACAATGAAAAGACAGACATTTGTATGAAGGGTAGATCCTCTACGGACTGTATCGTCTTTAACAGCCTTTTTGTTCCATTGCTGGGTGCCGGTCTGTTCTTTGCCTCGTGCTTCTCCTCAGCGCTCGGGTAGAAACATAGGCTGTATAGGTTCAGTTTAGAGACATAGTTGCAGTTTGTTTATTATTGAGATCAACGAAATAGAGCAAAGTGTTTTTTTTCAAGAAGGAATATTTAGCAGTTATTTTTTTAAACAATTGTTTGTATGTGTTAGTGCCTATATGTTAAAGTTGGTAGTTGTTTTTTGATATTTGATGTACATTAAAACACAAGACGTTCTCAAACGATTCGAAGAAAGTAAAAATGGCACGTATTTGGAAATGGGTAACAAAAATACCTAGACGACAATTGATCAATGATTGGGTGGGATTATTCTCAGGACAAACAATAAAAAAACTCACCACATGAAGAAGTAGAAGTTGCTTTTTTATATTTTCGCAATAAGTGAAGGTATATAGGGTCAGGGCGGGGATGGCTTCGAATCTCCCCAGGGTCGGAAATTTTTCTAATTTCCTGGGTGGTCGGTTCTGGGTCCCGGTCTCCATTTGCCATTGGGGATCAAATTAATGGCACTCTTCAAATTACGGTCGCATTAGAGGAGTAACAAGACCATAAACAAAAACATTCACACACACAGCAGGTTGAGCATGGTTACGCACCAACACGGTAACCCGCAGAGTCGGGCCCTGTTGTGCATTGCACAAACTAACTTGGCCTTGCCTCAGACCAAAAACGATGGGCCTCTAAGGCCCGTTAAAGCTTCATAATAAAAATATAGGATGTGTCAGAATTTGTGGGCATGTTCTTCATGTAGTATTGTAAAAATAAATAAGAAATTGATGCAAATATATAAGGCATTGTTGTATAGCTCCTTATAAATGCCAATTTAACATAATTCATATTTTCTAAATATGACCAATAAGTTGTACCTTGACCATAACTAAAGATAGATTAGACGACAAATGTTAATAAACTGAGGCAGAAACGTTAGCTTAGAAAACTGAAAATTCATTTGGCAAATAAGGAAAATTGTGAAATTTAAAACATTCAATGGAAATATTGAATGAAATAGTTGTGTGAAAGAGCGGGTGATAAGAATGATAACGTTGTATGACGGAAAAATCGGGGATTCGCATACGTGTTGCATGTTATGAATAGATTTATACATAAATTGTGCATTCCTGGTATTATTGCCTGCCAGAAATAATTATTTGTGGAGGGTATTCAGAACAGACGTTATGTAGCCTTAGTTGTTGAGTCGTAAACCACGAAAGTGTATCTTTAGACTTTAATAGATTAATGCAAACTATACGTTAGTGTATCTATACAGTATAGGAAAATGAGAACATACTTTTGCGGGATTAATATAGAGGGTGTCCTAAAAACTTTAGCCATAAGCAAAATGGCGACATAGTTTTTACATATTCATTTACACGGTAACAACTTTAACCATAAGCAAAATGAATGCATGCTTCTGTTAAAAATTGAATTGTAAACTTCGTTATTGTTGTTAGCTATAGATATTTTAAATGTAATGTCAAAATTCTAAGCAGCAATTTAAAATAATCCTTGTAAATTTTACTCCAGTTGTTAAATAAATACTTATTTTTAGTATTTTTGGCAACAAACCTGGCTGGCGCAAATATTGCATACATTTATTTGCTGTCAATTTCACAATTGTTAATACAACCACAAAATATTGATGCCACGTGGTCAAACGAGCAATGAGAAAACACCTGAATCCAGTAGAAGTGTCAAGAACAGTTACCTTACTACAAGAAGGAAGAGTGCAGCGAACTGTTGCTCAAGAACTCAATGTAAGCCAGTCTGTGGTGTGGAGGCTCTGGCAGAGGCACCAACAGGCTGGTCTTGTTACTAGGAGGCCTGGACAGGTTCGCCACAGAGCAACAAGCCTACTAGACGACCGATTTTTGAGACTTCAAGCCCTTCGCAGTCGTTCGACAACCGCTCGTAGTTTTCAAATCGACCCAAGTTCATATAATCGACCAAACGGTAAGAAATCGACATCGGGAAGTCAATTTGAGATCTAGACACCCAGCAAGAAGCTAAAGTTGACCCGAAATCATCAACGAAGGAGGATGTTCTTCGTACGTGAACATTGGCAATTGAGGCAGTGGAGTCGAGTGATGTTTTCAGACGAGTCGAGGTTCAAGTTATGGACAAATGATGGTAGAGTTAGGGTGTGAAGAAGGCCAAACGAGCGTTTTTTACCAGCATGTGTTACGGAAGTCGTGGCTTTTGGCGGCGTTTCAGTAATGGTATGGGGCGGCATTTCAATAAACGGCCACATTAAATTTGTTATCAGAAATGGCTCTCTCACGGCAAAAAGGTATATTATTGAAGTCCTTGAAGAACATGTCCTGCCTCAAGCACTTGCCGTGGTAGAAGATTTTTTATTTATGCAGGATAAAGCTCGTTCCTACACGGCTAGAGTAGTCACTGAGTGTCTTGGCCAGAATAACATAGCCACTATGGAATGGCCAGCACTCAGTCCTGATCTTAATCCCATAGAGGATTTATGGGATGAACTCGGACAATGTTTTCGCAACCGTCAACACCCACCAGATACGCTGGGAGAACTGGAACAAGCTCTCATTGAAGAATGGTGACGTATTCCCTAGGAAAACTTACGCAGACTGCTTCGCAGTATGCCACGCAGGTGCCGTAATCCAAGCTGGAGGAAGCTTTGCACGATATTAGGTTTAGGTATTGTTTGGGTTTATTGAAAATTCTTAAGAATATTAATTTTTGGATGTGAGTTTACAGTTTAGTTTCTGGTTCACTTTAATATAGTGTTCAAGGATGTGGTAGATGTTAAGATGATATCCAATTTTTATAGCATTTCATTAAAATAAATGTTTGGACAATGCGTATACAAGTTTCATTAAAATGCCATCATTTGAAATTTTGACCCCTTAATTCTTTTGAGTAGTTTATATTGCGACAACAGTTAAACAGAAATTTTGAAGGCATATAAATAGACACAGCCTAAATGTTCCAATAATTTCATTATATCTTCGATTATCAAAAGATTGAACGCGTTTAATTGTACATAAACAAAGTATTCCGGGAACATAAAAGTTGGGAAAAATATAATTTCCCCCTTATATTGGCTATGCTTCACAGTTCTGGGAAACCCTGTATGCATTGCAGCAATATTAGTTACACAGACAATGGTGGCCTAAAATAGAAAAGATAGTTGATTAATTCCAATAATTACATATATTTTAATCTTTTTGATTATCGAAAAGATCAATTCTTATTTAATTTTTAGATTTAAAGTTTTAAATGTGCAGGAAAACAAATAAGATTTGTTATTCGAGCTGCTATAGTGGCAGTTTTTGAAAAAATGCTGAATCATGTTGTCATTTAGAAATAAAATTGTATGATCGTTATTGTGTTAGTCATCTCATAATTGTAATTGTTTGACACGTGTAGCAACTTCAGCAAATTATTAGCTTAATTTCTGGATAACGTGGGCTTGTTTATTCGTGAAACTATATTGATTGATTAAAAGGAAATAAAAACTTTCTATCTGAATCTGATTAGTTAGATATGGGCGGAATTCCAGGTACCGTTAGTATTATGGAAACACTGTAATGGCTCTTGCATAATTGATTCTAGTATATTACGCGGATAGCTGCAGTATCCTGCATTTTTGTAAAGTTTGGCCCTAACCTATTGACACACTTTATCAGCGCGTATTGATTTCTGATAATGTGGTACGCATTTCTTTCCTGGAAATACTAACGACTTTACCAATATTTGCCTTTTTCCCCTACAATAATACTAGGAAATTGACATTTTCCTGTAGTTAGGGTGCTGAAGTGTTTGTGCGGCTGCTATAAAGACCCAAATAGTGTTAATATACGTTTCATCCGCAATAAACCTCGAACTGTTCTAAAACGAGTATTTCGCGCAGCCGAATATATTACAATATTTATGTACTTAGAATTTCACATCCGTTAACTTATGATTTAAGTTTTTTGCAGTACATTTCGCAGCTGCGGTAATAGATAAAATTCTAAATGTCATATATGACATCGTTGTCCTATTACAATCACTTTCTTCAAGTTGAATGAAAGAGTATCCTAAGATTTTGTTTGTAAAGCATTCTATTTACCACAAGACGGAATTTAAACTTCGATGCTTTTTAAAAATGTATTCGTCAACGCAAGTGCTGTTTATCCAGTCGTCCTTGTTTTGTTGATGATTAATTCGTGCATAATTTCCTGTTTTTCACATCTACACCCTTTTTTATTTGTGTTGCACACGATAATCATAGGCGTCAGTATTAAACAGAGGATAATGAGCGTTTCCACTAATTTAAGGTTGCCGTATTATTATTTCAGTTTGTTGTAATTAAGCCCTCGGAAATTATTGGACACAAAATTTGACGTATTACTTTTCAAGGAACTGCCCAATACGACGGATAAAATGACGTGTCAACGCCCCGGCCAATTAAAAGAATATTTAAACAATGCTTTTTTGGAATTGCTCAGCTCACTATACCCTACTATTTAATATATGAAAGTCTGATTCGACGTGCGCCCCACATATTTCAAATTATAATCTTGCTGGCTTGTGTTTCTTTAATTCTTCTTATATAGTTTGTTCCGAGATTGTATGCCATAATCTCTAGTTAAAGATGTCGGATAAACAGGGCCCCGATTTCCAACTACTAGTGGCTATTGACATTTGAAATAATCTTCTAACGAACTGTAAATGCAGTTGCATCTAGTAACACAGTAGGCAGTGCACTTTGTTTCGATTTCTATTTTTGGGCAACCATGCAAAATATGGCGTATAAAATGAAAATGCACATGGGGAAATACTTCTACGAATTTTTAATTCTGCATTAACAGGACGTCTGCATTCCCGCAAAAGGCTTTTAACATGCTTGAATCGACAAACGTACCTGACAAACAAGCTTGCAACAGGGTTGGAACTATTTTCGGGTCTCTCCGCAAATATGACCCATACACAACATTATTTTATACCTACGAAGCAAGCCTGGAAAATCTTCAAAAAGTAACTGGAATTTTATCAAAATCATACCTGCAATTCCTTAAAACTCGCTTATTAACAATGGTGGATTTGGTAGTGGTTTACGTTGTTTAGTCAAACGAAACCTGAAGGCGGGCATTTTGAATAATTGCTGCAAGTTTAGTTTAACAATGCCGATGCAAGATATTATCTTCAATGTAACACATTCCAGTTTTTTCAATAAATATGCAAAAACCGGCAATAAGCAAATAGCAATAGCAGTGGTTTAAAGCCCCCATTAGACAGTAGGTCCCCTGTGTCAAAGGCAGTTTACAACGCGCAAAGCAGGCGTAGGAGAGATGGGACCTCGGTGGAGTAGTGCGGGAACGCATTGCCACTCGAGGTCACAGCGAAATGTGGTCGATCGGCTAGGGTGCATGTTGCATGAATGCTTAGTATATAAGGGACGCCCACACCCCCCTGAAGTAATGCGAAAACGGTTCCGGGGGACAAGATCCGCTACGTTTCCTAAGAATAAATGAGAATCGGTTCCAAACTTATGCGGGATTTATAGCTCAGAATTACCTCAGGAATCTCAAAGTCGCGAAAGTTTCTAAGATATCGTTTACATTCCTATTTAAGGGAGTTGTTTTAAAAGGGTGGCGGTTTGTGCTTTGTCAGATAGTGAAACGACTTGCAATAACTAAAACAATATGTCTAGTATCTTTTGATTTTCAGTCGCATTCCGACTTCTCACTCTCTCCTACGTATGGTTCAAGGAGTAAAAGAGAAAGCGAGAAGATGGGATAGAACTTAAATTGAAAAGATACTCGCCATGTCCATGAAAAACAACAAGGTGCGATGGTTTAAGGTTATGCCTGTCGTTTCAAGGACATGTCGCGTATCTTTTGAATTTCAGCACCAGTCCGTCTTCTTACTCTCCTACGAATTGATCATGAAGTAGAAGAGAAAGCGAGAAGATAGGATAGAGCTGAAATTCAAAAGATACGCAACATATCCTTGAAACGACAAGGTACGATGGTTTGAGGTTATGCCTGTTGTTTCATGGACACGTTGTGTATCTTTTGAATTTCAGCTTCAGCCCGTCTTCTCACTCTCTTCAAGAAGTTCAAGAAGTAGAACAGAAAGCAAATAGAATATTTATATCCATGAAACAACCGGGTACGGTGGTTTGAGGTTATGCCCGTTGTTGCATGGGCATGTCGAGTATCTTTGAAAGTTCAGCTCTATCCTGTCGGGGAAAGCGAGAAGACAGAGTAGAGCTGAAATTCAAAGATACTCGACATATCCATGAAACAACAGGGTTCGATGGTTTGAAGTTATGCCTGTTGGTTCACGGACATGCCTAGCATATTTTGAATTTCAGCTCCATCTCGTCTTCTTACTTTCTTCTACGAATTGTTCAGGGAGGAGAAGAGAAAGCGAGAAGAAGCGGTAGAAGTGAAATTCAAAAGATACTCGACATGTCTATGAAACAACAGGGTGCGATGTTTTGAGGTTATGCCTGTTGTTTCACGGACATGTTGTGTATCTTTAGAATTTCAGCTTCAGTCCATCTTTTCACTCTCTCCTACGAATTGCTCAAGAAGTAGAAGAATCGGCGAGAAGATAAGATAGAGCTGAAATGCAAAACATACGCGACATGGTGCGATGGTGTGAGGTTATGCCTGTTGTTTCATGGACATGGATTTTAAATGTCACCTCTATCCCGTCATATCACTGTCTGCTATGAATGGTTCAAGGAGTAGAAGAGAAGACGAAATGACGGGATAGAACTTAAATTCAAAAAATACTCGACATATCCATGAAACAACATGGCACGATGGTGGTTTGAGGATATGTCTGTTGTTTCATGGACATGTCGAGTATCTTTTAAATTTCAGATCTATCCCGTCAGGGAAAGTGAGAAGACAGAGTAGAGCTGAAATTCAAAAGATACTTGACATGTCCACGAAACAACAAGACACGATGGTTTGAGGTTATGCCTGTTGTTTCATGGACATGTCGAGTATCTTTTAAATTTCAGGTCTATTCTGTCAGCGAAAGCGAGAAGACAGAGTAGAGCTGAAATTCAAAGGATACTCGACATGTCCATGAAACAACATGGTACGATGGTTTGAAGTCGTGCCTGTTGGTTCACGGATATGTCGAGCATCTTTTGAATTTCAGCCCCATCTCGTCTTCTCACTCTCTTCTACGAATTGTTCAGGGAGGAGAAAAGAAAGCTGGAAGACGCGATAGAGCTGAAATTCAAAAGATACTTGACATGGGGTGCCATGGTTTGAGGTTATCCCTGTTGTTTCACAGACATGTCGAGTATCTTTTGAATTTCAGATCTACTCTGTCTTCGCGTTGTATTCCTTGAACCAATCATAGAAGAGATTGAGACGACCCGGATATTTGATATAAAAAGAAGGCGTCGGCTATTTTAATTGGTCAGGGCGTACCTACGTCATTTTACCTGCCATTAATAATCCATTTAAAATAGTTGTTCAAATTTTACATAGCCTAACTTGAAGTAAGAATAAAACAATGTATTTTTTATTTGAAAAATGTTCATTTTAACCTACCAAAAAGTTTTTTCTTTACAATATAATTTTTAACATAGAATAGAAGAGTTTACAAATTACAACTTTAATATAGTTTGATGCTGCATGTAGAAGTCTATTTCATGGACGTAAACTTTAGACATCGTGATGTATTTAAAATTTTTATGAAAAACAGTAACGTATTTTATTTGGTTTAGGTTTATCCCTAGACGTCAAGACAAAAATGACAAAGAATACGTGCATTCTAGTCACGTTATTATTGTTTTCATACATTCATTGTGTTTAGTTGAGGGAATTTTATTGTTAAAGCGTTGTTTACCGAACTTCAACGTCATTGACTACCAGATCATCTTGGACAGACGGAAATGACGGTTGTTTGTGCTCTGCGCTACATTGCACCATGTTGTAACAAGCGCCTAGTTGAAAAACATACAATAATTAGGTAGGTATTGCGCGCATTGTATTAATTCTGGCACCTCATTTTGCTTTTATTGACGCCAAATAGAACTTTCTCGGCAAACAGAATTTTGTAACTGATAACGGCATTGGCGCCGCATTAAATATTTTTTGTGGGCGCCTGATTATAAACTAGCAAGTATTTTTATCACAGCAAACACGATATTCTTAACGTACGCGTAATGATATAAATACGTACCCGAGCTTCATACCAAGCCTGTGTATAAAGCTTAATGATCAATTTATTTGCAATTTTGCTATAATATTATATAATGGAGTTTTATGCTCAACACAGATCAAGGAAAGGTTAGTGATAAAAAAGTATAATTTGTATTGCCCACGCGTGAATATGGTGACGTTCGCATGAGAAATTGCAAATCTAGTACATACGAGCACATTCTTTTTCTTAAAAACAATTACGCTTATTTTTACGACTTGTAGGCACAGTCATGTGCTAAAATTAGGTAGATTATAGTACGTAAAATTGAATTTCCTGAAATTCTGATTTACAAAAACCAGTATTAGTAATTTCACGGTATGGCAACTGTGTAGCAACTTGTATGGTACGTGCCTATAGCAAATTTTTCTAAGTAAAAAATATATGTGTTTGGCATGGGTAGTGTTTCAACGTATGTCGCTTTTTCTAGACTTCGTACGCTATGTAAACAGTATGATGTAGGTATATTTCTCATCGCCTATGTGATTTTTGGTGTGTTGTAGGTTTCGAAATTGTATGCCAGATATAGTTTACTTTAATTTATTTTTAACAATTATATTATGCTGAAAATCAATACCCCTTCTCCAGCAATTTTATGTTTTTGTTTCACTTTTCCGTAAGGTATTATCATGAAGCTTACTTTATGATTCTCAATCCAAGATCAAACTGTAGTAAGAAATTCATCCTTATACATGGATAATCTTGTAATTCCTTAATCTCTTTAAACCGTTAAATAATAAATACTGAAACTGAGGTGTAAGGAAAATACTTCAATTTTTGGTTTATTTCCAGTACTGAATTTCGTCATACTAGCAGAATTGTTATTAAAACTGGGCGAAGAATTCATCTGCGTTTTAGAATTTACGACCGCTAAAAGCCCCCGCTCTGTAGTTTAAAGGAAACGTCAGTCCTACGTATTAATTGTGTTGTTAATGTTAGTAACAATGGCGACTGATAAGTCACCATATTGTTTGTATTTGGTTTATTGCATTATGTCGTCAGATCGGTGCAAATTGGCTGATATCTTACCAAATTCAATCTGCGTTCATTGTTTAAATGCACTGCCAGTAGATTGAAGGTGAACTTTTTACGCATTACTATGATATTAATGTGCGACTACAATTGAGTTGTTGATCACCATTTTGCTGATTACTTCAAAGTATTAAATCCAGAAGGTTAACATTTTTCAATCAGACATTAATATATGTATTTTAAAGTTTTCTGAATTACGTCACGTGTGTTGTAAATGGGTTCAGCCAATGAACAACCATTTATCAAACTTCAAACATAACATTTCGTAGTTACAGAAGCAAGAAAAATATTAATTCATTTTAGTTATTATTTGATCGCTTGCTGCCTTTTTTAAAGTTGTATTGCTGCTAGGTAAACCAGGTCGAAAACAATGATACTTTAACAGGAATCTTGTTCGTGCCAGTGAACATGTACATTGTTGCCACATAGAAAAGTTAACCAAGTAACCAAGAAATTGTAGAAATATTTTTAACGGTTTGAAATTCATGACACATATTGGTATGCGTGCGCGCAAGCATTTGCATTGTTGCCACATAGTAAAGACAATACTAGTCAACAAAAGTAAAAAATACTAATAAACTTCTGAAATATAGACCAATATTTTATTATATTATGTCAAAATATAGGTGCGCGTGCCCGCGAGCATTTGCATTGTTGCCACATAGAAAAACTAACAAGTAGCAAAAAGACTCTTCAAAGTAATATTAAAACTTTGAAATATAGACACATTTTATGACAATATAATGGGCGAGCCCGGGATTATTTGCATTGTTGCCACATACAAAAGATTACAAGTAGTTAAGAAAATCTGAGAAATACTAATAAAATTTTGAAATGCAGTCAAATATTTTATGACAAAATATTATTGTGCGTGCCCGGGAGCATTTGCACGGTTGCCACATAGAAAAGATAACAAATAGTAAAAAGGATCTTAAAAGAAATATTAAAATTTTGAAATATAATCAAATATTTTATGAGAAAGTAGTAGTGTGCGTGCCCGGGAGCATTCATTCGCATTGTTGCCAAATAGAAAAGATACCAAGCAGTTAAAAATATCTTATAAGTATATTACGATTTTGAAATATGTATACACATATATTCTATAACAAAATATTAGTGTGCGTGCCCGGAGCATTTGCATTGTTGTCACATAGTAAAGACAATACTAATTAACAAAAGTAAAAAATACTAATAAACTTCTGAAATACAGACCAATATTTTATTATATTATGTCAAAATACAGGTGCGCGTGCGAGCATTTGCATTGTTGCCACATAGAAAAACTAACAAGTAGCAAAAAGAATCTTCGAAGTAATATTAAAACTTTGAAATGTAGACACATTATATGACAATATTATGTGCGAGCCAGGGATTATTTGCATTGTTGCCACATAGAAAAGATTACAAGTATTTAAGAAAATCCGAAATATACTAATAAAATTTTGAAATTCAGTAACATATTTTATGACAAAATATTATTGTGCGTGCCCGGGAGCATTTGCATGGTTGCCGCATGCTCCGGGCACGCACACTAATATTTTGTTATAGAATATACATATGTGTACACATATTTCAAAATCGTAATATACTTATAAGATTTTTTTTAACTGCTTGGTATCTTTTCTATTTGGCAACAATGCAAATGCTCCCGGGAACGCACACTACTAGTTTCTCATAAAATATTTGATTATAATTCAAAATTTTAATAGCCTTTCTAAGATTTTTTTACTTGAGAGTTTTTTATATACCAACAATGGACACACAATAATATTTATGTAATCAGAAAATATTTGTCTATATTACAAAATCTTAATATTACCTTTAAGATTCTTTTTACTACTTGTTATCTCTTCTATTTGCATTGTTGCCACATAGAAAAGTTAACATGTAAACAAAAACATCTTTAAAGCATTTGTATTGTTGCCAAATACAAAAGATACCAAGCAGCTTAAAAAATCGTAAAAGTACTATTAAAATTTTGAAATATAGAAAAATATTTTATCACAAAATATTAGTGTGTGTACCCGGGAGTATTTGCATGGTTGCCATATAGAAAAGTCAATAAAATCATGCAAGTATTATTAAAATTTTGAATTTAATCATATGTTTAAAAATATTAGCGTGCGCGCCTGCGAGCCTTTGCATTGTTGCCACATTGAAAAGTTATACAGTAGCTTAAAGTACTTTAAACTGTGGAATTCATACATGGCCTATAAAAATATGTTATTTGCCGTGTGTTGGATAGGTTATAAATTAAGAAATCTGGCAGATACTAACGGTGATTCGACAAACGGTATCTTATTTGTGGACAGTCAACACAAATACACATGACAACGCTGTTGCATGTTTGTGAGAGTCGAGGCATTCTTTACATATTTCACTCCTAACGTCTAAAATACAGACCGATATTTTATTATATTATGTCAAACTATAGGTGCGCGTGCCCGCGAGCATTTGCATTGTTGCCAAATAGCAAAGATACCAAGCAGTTAAAAAAAGCTTATAAGTACTATTAAAATTTTGAAATATAGACACATATTTTATGACAAAATATTAATGTGCGTGCCCTGCAGCATTTGCATTGTTGCCACATGGAATGTTAACAAGTAAACAAAAACATTTGAAAAGCACTATTCAAATTTTGAAATATAGACACTTATTTTATGACAAAATATTAGTGTGCGTCCCGGGACCATTGGCATTGTTACCACATAGAAAAGATACCAAGCAGTTTAAAAAAATCTTAAAAGTACTATTAAAAATTTGAAATATAGCCATATATTTTATGACAACGTAGTAGTGTGCGTGCCCGCGAGCATTTGCATTGTTGCCACATTGAAAAGTTATACAGGATCTTAAAGTACTTTAAATTATGGAATTCATATATGGTTTATAAAAAATTTTCCGTGTGTTGGGTACGTTAAAGATTAAAGGATCTGGTAGACACTAACGTTAATTCGACAACGGTATCTTATTTGTGGATAGTCAACACACATACACGTGACAACGCTGTTGCATGTTTGTGAGAGTGCAGGCATTCTTTACATATTTCACTCCTATCACATTGATTTAATGAAAAAGCCCCTTTTTAAATATCAGTGAAATACATAATTAACGGAGATCATCAGGTATTCAGAAGCACATCTTTCATAAAATGCATTTTTTATATTCTATTTAATTAAATAGTCTCTTCTCGTAGTTTCACGGTTAAGAACCGTCCGTTCTAAATCCGTATTGATTTAGCTGTTTTAAAATTTAATACTCTCACCTTTACTTTTTTACTAGGAAGTGGACGTAGATATTTACACGTATTGATAAAGCTGTAGTTATGTATTATTTATAAAGATATTCTTACTCATAAAGTACATGTTTAAAAAGCTAGATATGTATCAAGTGTGTAATAAACAAGTAGTTACTAGAATGCACACAAGAAATCTTCCCAGTAGAAGTAGGCAGGACTTTTGAGAATTTTCCGTTCCTGTTTTGTGGAGCGAAATGTTTAACCGTAGGTCAATTAGGCTAACATACATGTGGTAATATTCATTATTTGAGGTTGGATTATTGTGTAGCTATAGAGCTATTATTAATGTAGTTATTTAAGCTGGTTTTTCAATTGAATTGAAAAACCAAAAAGCAACTATTCAATTCTCTCGAAAATAATTGCACAATTAAATTAAACCAAAGATCACTCAAATTGAGCATGTGAAGAGAGTAACACAGGATGTACAGGATTACATTTTATTATCAGGACCCCTGAGCTTTCCTTTACCTTTGTTGTTTTTAATCTTAATTGTGCATGTAACGATAGCGTTGTGGGATATTTTAGTTAAATTTATAAATAGTTAAAGATGGAATGGAATGAAAGTTTAATATAAGATTCTGAAACTTGACAATATGAATTACTCACGTACTTAACTGATTTTAGGAAATTTATTTCGGGATAGTTAAAATTGATTTATAAACATAAGTTTGTTGAACTGATTCTGAATCTCTAGGAGTCATAAATTAAGTTGTCTGAATTAGTAGAAATGTGTGAATCAGCAAAGTTTAATATTGAATTTTCTAGTAAGAAACACTTGTCAAAATTCTTTGTTTTTGGAATTGTTAATGTCATACATGTAAATCTAAATGTAACCATTTTAGCTGATAACCCGATTAGATTCACATTATCATGCCAATACATGCCATATTATCTTACAATACTAAAAAACAAAAATGAGTCAGCCTCTATTTACGCGAAATTGTTCTATTATTTAAATATCCGATTGGAGCTAATATCATCGAATAACCAAGCAAATTGATGGGTAGTAAATTTCTTCTAGTTAACTCGCGGATATAGCGTCAGGTCAGTGGACATAAACACATCCGCCATACCTTAAAGCGAATTTTGTTGTGTTACGGCTGACGCACCCATTCCAACTATGGTCGTCGTTAAAAGGAAACGCGCCTGTTGTTTACCAAAAATATTGCAACCGTTAAATTAGAAGTTTCGTGGAATTTTATTTACCCGTCGAATGCACCGCGGCCTCAAGGTTCATTAATACCTCAATGACTCGCCAACTTCATGGGACCTACCTATTCCGGCGACCTCACGGACGCCTCTTTGTCGTGGTGTAATTTTAAATTGGTCGCCATTTTGTTGTTGTTAGGACACTGGAGAATTTGAGTTTTGAAACGCAATCTTCCAGACGTAGAAGCGAAATATAATGCTTTATTTAATAACGCTGCAACACGGGGAGTGGGTGGAAATTAACCGTTAATAATAGGTATTTGTTTCTTAAGTTAGCTGAACTTGGCAGTAGATCGTGGAAAATAACTAACGATCCTACCCAGAACATTTCTGTCTTGATAGCCGCAGGATGTTTTTATGAGATTTGATTATGTTGTTTACGCTCACATTGTAAACAAGGATTGAAATTACTCATTTCAAGTATCAATTACTTCATTTATTCGATTTTAATTAAGGTTGGCGATGTTCGTCGCATTCGATGTAATTATGATGTGTGAAATTATATATAAACAAGACAAACAAGAGTGTTCTCGGAAATTTCAATGGGTCTATAATCAGTGTAGCAAATAGCACCGACTTCTCTGTAGTTCAATTGAAACGTAAAGTAAGAATACTCATTGCGTAGGTACTAAAACTACCACCATACTGTGTGGTAACTAATAAGAATAACCCAAGTTTAATAGTACGTTACAGCCTTTACGATTCGACGATTTTTTTTGTTTACTTCCATTGATATTTTTGTAACTAACCAACCGCTGTTAACCACGTGTTTGGTGTCACAGTTCTTTAAGTAAATGTGAAGTGCACTTTTTATAGGTACATATTCTGTTCTTTAAATAGCCGGAGGAATGCATTAGTCATTTCCGTAAAGTTTAGTATGATACATTCTGCAGCCGTTCAGACGGTACTTCATTCAATAACAAAAAAATAACTTGGTCATCATTTCAGTAGTCTCACTCATCCATTCTCATAGCATTTTATTGTTCCGTCCTTACAAACTGCAAAGATAACTGATTATTCCACGTAAATAAACATGACGTATGTACAAATGCGCTAGCGAAAGTACCGCTTAACATATTACATGGTTTTATTTATACACCTTTCCTCGCCTAATACTTGTTTGCAACCCTTATTTACCTGAACGTTTTCCATTAGTTCTTTGCCGCGTTTCGTTTATGGTATCATTCCATTTGCAAAACCTAACGCCACTGTAGCATGTAACACCATATCAACTCTAGCGTCTACAGTGAACTTCATAACTATTTTCGTTAACGGTATGGTTAACTAGAATTTAATAAAACTCGTGTCTTTTCTTGTTTATCTCATTGCATTTCAGAAAGTATAGCGTAGGCGTCGTAAACAAGGTGTATCTATGTATGGTCATTTGTGTACTACCTGTTCGTCCAATGTTCACAACGCTTAATGTTGAAAAGATGCATAAGGCTTGACACCAAAAAGGATGTCCAACGTAAAGAATATCCTCACTGTTCAACTGCTAAAATAGATGCATAATGGTCGAAGCTGGTCTACAGGGTTCACCCGTGAATGGAATGACCTTCTAACTGTGGGCACTAATCCAAAAAATATGATAGGACAGGTACTCAAGGAAGCTCATATCTTATCATATTCAGGAGTGCAACAAAGGTCGCATAGTCCACAGATCCCAATACTAAAAACTTCGCCCACAGCCCACACTGCCCAAAGCTACAGGAGATCCGCAATGCCCACCGAATGATCAGAAAGCTGAAAATTTCGAAAGGGTCTTATCAGGGTCATAAATATTTATAAATCCGGGTATAATATCCAGAAATATGTGAAGACATCACTACAAAGAAGCCCATATCGTCCCAACATCCTACTGTTTGGGGATACCAGAAAGTTAATGCTAAAGAACATCTGCATTGTCCGTCGAATATCTATAACGTTCAACAGTTTGATAATGATATACTGACTAACATGCCTGCAATAAGCTGCAATATTTATATAGGGACACTACAAACGTCCTCATATCGTTTAACTATTTAGGAGTGCCATAATGGTCGCAATGGCCACGGTATCTAACAGTAAAAATCCGCAATATTTGCTAGATGTCCATAACGCTGAACTTTAAAGCATACCCACAATGGCCACCAAAGGTCCATACCGTTCAACGGTTCGAAAGCGACGTCCACAAGACTACATGTCTCTAAATATATATGAAAATGATGTCACATATCGAAACTGTGTCTTAATGCCCTACTGTAGGAGTGCCACAGCCTCCAACTGTAGCGGTGCCACAACGCCCAACTGTGGGGGTGCCACAGTGCCTAACTGTAAGGGTGCCACATCGCCCAACTGTAGGGGTACTATAGCGCCAACTGTAGGGGTGCCACAGCGCCTAACTGCAGGGGTGCCACAGCGCCCAACTGTTACGGTACCACAGCGCCCAACTGTAGGGGTGACGCAGCGCCCAACCGTTGGGATACCACAAAATGACCATTGACCGTTATCAACGCCTAACGTTTTGATAGGGATATGGTTCGCTCTGACCACAAAACTTAAATATATGTATGGTCATAATTGCTATTTATGTGGGAGTATTGTAAAGGTCACAATGCTTGTAATTCCTAAGTTGATGCGGGTCATAATTCCCCATAAAAATGTTGTTGAAGAAAGGGTATAAATTATCGGAGTAGAGGTCATTGATCGATATATTATCATTTAGAATAGTTCTTCAATGGAAAAATTGTTGTAAGCTGGCGTAGTTGGTATCTCCGTTACTATTGCAGTATGCAGTGTATAGTTTCAGCATGTTATGGTGACATTTGCATTTGCCCAACCAAATTTATTAAATAATGACAATGTCGTAATATTTCGAACATTGAAAAAATGATTCTCATTTTTTCCAAGTGGAACAAAAGTATATATGTATTAAACAAACGGAGGTGTTTTTTTAGTATTATACTTGGTTTTTCTGGTAGATGCGAATGTCATCCATGATTTTTGCTGACTGCGTGGCGGTTTTTCTATTGGGCGTTTTGTTTTGTAAAATAATTGGGTGTTGTGTAATATAATATAAATAATAAAGTAATTGGGCATTGTGTTCTCGTAACGTAATAGCGAGTTGTTGGCGCATTTTGCTTTGTGGATGGATGGCAGTTTGGGCATTCTGGTTGTTGTGGACAGCGTTATGGCATACTTGGATAATTGGGCGATAGCGTTACGTTGGGCGGTATATTCCTGTAATTTGTTGGGCTTTCTGGTTACAATGGGCGATATGTACTAAATAATGTTCAGGTCCCTTAACGTTTTTGTGATAGCGGATAACTACGTATTATCGTTACGTAAGTTGAAGGCGCCTAAATTCTAATCAACAAAATAGTTCATTTTATCTTAAAACGGAATGTTGAGGTATATTTCTCGATTATTTTATTCCGAAAATATATTAAAGTTTAAAGTAAATTTAATATTTTTCCAATGGAAAAGTCATAACGCAATTTACTTCTGAGCTTAAGAGCAAAATAACTTACTTATTACTTCATCTGTTTGTATTCCATTCAGTATACATATTTGTTTTTTGAGAACGTCCGCGGATGTTGAAAATGTAAGCTTTTACATAAATAACTTAAGCAGAAACGGTAATGTTCAAAAGCAGCTATTATGCTTGAATTGTTTTAATACTAAAATATCCAGTAAATAATATATTTTACCTTAGACATTTCTCTGTATGCACTTGACATTTTCCTTTGCCTCAGACTCTATTTTACTGTATAGTTTTATTATAATCTCTTTTTGTCGCAGTAGTAGGCGTTTTTGATACAGCCCTCAAACAAGGTATAAAATATTCTTATACCCTACACTTTTCTTTTTATTTTCTGGAGTAACTTGTGTATGTAGTGTTGTTGTTTACGTTGTTATTATGCTAGAGTTTTTAATATTAATGGCGATTTTAACGGCGAGACCAAAACCGGAATCTTTTTAAAATATGTATGTATGATGTATACTGTCGACATTCATACAAATCTTCACCACTTAAAAATGAGTGGTATTCAAATTAAGATTTTATGCGAAGTAGAGTTGCACATAAAGCACTTAGCAATTATTCCCAATTGCATCTGAAAACGCTGCTTAAAATCGCAGTAAACAGCTAAATTACTTTACAAGCAACGGGCAATTCTAAGCTAAATTTTGCAGCCCCTCAGACAAGCTTCACTAAAGCTTATTTTGATTCTGGCAGCATCCCTTAATGAGCTTGTTAACGGTTATTCTGCATAGGCCGCTGCAAACGTGCGGACAAATTATCCCCTGTTTCATTATAACTTCATGAACTTTGGACGGCTCCACGTGGCTTCCAGTTTATCTTCGCCCCATTTTGCGGAAGACTATTGGAAGCTTTGGTTTTGATGATTCTGATTCTATCGGCAACACAATTATTTCAAAATTTGTTTTAGGACATAGGAACAGTATTGATTGATTCTTAGTGGATTGTCCGTTTTGAGAGGAAACTTATTTTGAGTTTAAATATTATTTTACGAGTTTATTATTTTTTTTTTGGTAATCATATTAATTATAAAAATTCTAATGAATCTTTATTATAAAGAAAATTCTAATGTCTAGAGTTTCGGAATTAGAGGCGGCTCATATATATTGACGATGATATTTTCAAAACTTTTTTGGGTTGAGTGAAATATTACACTCGTTGATGTTTCTGCATTTGGAAGAAACAATGGTGTTCTTACATTCAGAAGAAACTTGTACTCGGTGCTTGGTTATTAATAAATAATAAACTCAATTATAAAGCAAATACAGTTTCTAGATTACAGGCTATATTCATAAATATCGGCGATGCTGTTTACAAAACCTCTTTGGATTAAGTAAAGTATTATGCTAAATATTTGATGTTCCTACATTTGGAAGGAATATAAAGGACGCTTGGTAGAGTACTAGTTATGATGATGATGATGAAAAGGAAATCTAATTTAATGCAAATGCTAATATACAAAGTATCTGGATTAGAGGCGCCTCATAAATATTGGCGATTTTGTTTTCAAAACCTTTTTAGGCTAAGTAAAGTATTATATTGTTTGATGTTCCTACATTTGGAACAAACTTAAAGGATTCCTGAGGCATTAGTAAGCAATAAACTCGATTATAAAGCAAATGCGAATACACACAGTTTCTGGATTAGAGGCTGTTTATAAATATTGGAGATGTTGTTCCAAAACCTTTTTGCGTTAACTAAATATTGTACTATTTGATGTACCTACATTTGGGAAAAACATAAAAGACTCCTTCCTTGGGTATTAGTAAATAAGAAACTCAATTTGAAAGCCAATGTGAATATATAAAGTTTATGGATTTAGAGGCGCGTCATAAATATTGGCGACGCTGTTTTCAAAACCTTGGGTTTAGTAAAATATTACATTGTTTAATGTTCCTACATTTGGAAGAAACATAAAGGATTTTTTGGTTGCATAATATTAATAAATAATAAGCCAAATAATAAAGCAAATGCTAAGTTATGAAGAGTTTGAAGTAAAGGCTGCTCACAAATATTGGCGAAGTTGTTTCCAAAACTTTTTGGGGTTAAGTAGACTATTAAACTATTGGATTTTCTTACATTTGGAAGAACCAAAAGGACTCCTTGGTTAGGTATTAGTAAATAATAAATTCGATTGTAAAGTAAATGTTAATATATCATGTCCTGTATTAGAGGCTGAACAGAAGTATTGGCGACGCTGTTTTAAAAACCCTTTTTTTATAAAATAAGATATATTTTGTAAGAAACAAAGGATTTTTGGTTAAGTATTGATAAATAATAAACCCAATTATAAAGCAAGTGCTAAGTTATGAAGAGTTTGAATAGAGGCTGCTCACAAATATTGGCGATGCTGTTTTCAAAACCTTTTTGGGTTAAGTAAACTATTAAACTATTGTATGTTCCTACATTTGGAAGAAACAAAACGACTCTTTAGTTGGGTATTAGCAAATAATAAATTCGATTATAAAGTAAATGCTAATATATACAGTTCCTGGATTAGAGGTTGATCAGAAGTATTGGCGAGGCGGTTTTCAAAACCTTTCTTGGTTAAATAGGATTCTTTGGTTGACTATTAATAAATAATTAACCAAATTCTAAAGCAAATGCGAAGTTATGAAGAGTTTGAATTAGAGGCTTCTCACAAATATTGGCGATGCTGTTTAAAAACCTGGGTTATGTAAATTATTAGACGATCCTACATTTGGAAGAAACAAAGGGACTGCTTGGTTGCATTTAGTAAATAATAAATGCGATTATAAAGTAAATGCTAATTTATACAGTTCTTGGATTAGAGGCTGAACAAAAGTATTGGCGATGCCGTTTTCAAAACCTTTCTTGGTTAAATAAGATGTAATTTGGAAGAAACATAAAGGATTCTTTGGTTGACTATTAACAAATAATTAACCAAATTCTAAAGCAAATGCTAACTTATGAAGAGTTTGAATTATGGGCTGCTCACAAATATTGGCGATGCAGTTTTCAAAACCTTTTTGGGTTAAGTAATCTATTAAACTATTTGATGCTCCTATATTTGGAGGAAACATAAAGCGTTCCTTGGTTGGGTATTAGTAAATAATAAATTCAATTATAAAGCAAATGCTAATTTATAAAGCTTTTGGATTATAGAGGTGCCTCATCATATTGGCGATGCTGTTTTCAAAACATTTTTATAGTAAGTAGAATAATGCATTATTTGATTCTTATATTCGGGCAAAACAAAGGATTCCTATGGTGGCGCGTTAGTAAATAATAAACTCAATTATAAAGCAAATCTTATTAACATAGAGTTTCTGGATTAGAGGCTTTCTATAAATATTGGCGATGCAGTTTTCAAAACCTTTTTGCATTAAGGAAACTATTAAATTGTCTGATGTTCCTATATTTGGAAGAAATATAGAGGTATCCTTGGTGGGGTAGTAGTAACTAATAATTCAATTATAAAGCAAATGCTAATATATAAAGTTTCTGAGTTAGAGGCTGCTCATAAGCATTGGCGATGCAGTTTTCAAAATCTTTTTTCTTATAAATTATCGAATATCGGGAGCTTCCATTTATATGTGCGATGTATAGCATATTGTCCAAACATTAAACAAGCTTGATGCTTAGTCATCGTTCGAAACAGTAAAATAAATGATTTTAATATATCGAATGGAAAACTTATCCACCCTCATCTTTCATTATTCACAAAGCAGCTCTTAAATATTTCCGTGGAACGAGTAGAATCTGTAACTGATGTTGATTTTTAGGTAGGTTTGTCCAATTACGTATTGACTTGCACTAGTTAATTGTAAACAGATCTAAATTACCAATTACTTAATATGGGAATATACCTGCCTACATGTTAACCTCACCTTTATATGTTTACTTTGTAAAGAATTTATGACGCAAAGCTGACTAGAATTGCAATTGCATTACCTACCCAGTGTTTTTATTTTAGAAATTCCAATTAATAGTCTGTAAAAAACACGGGGTTTGGTAAAGCAGGCAGTAAAAGTTATGTTTGTAGTGGTTGGTTGCGTTTAATTAAATACTGAATGCAGTGTATGAAGACACACTAGAAGTGTT
This sequence comes from Limonius californicus, assembly GCA_014611495.1. Lineage (NCBI taxonomy): Eukaryota > Metazoa > Arthropoda > Insecta > Coleoptera > Elateridae > Limonius > Limonius californicus. Next base: position 24,594 of record JABXWE010012867.1, read on the forward strand.
AATTATGCTTCGGGTATGTTGAGCATGGTCTTCTTCGAGGCCTGTGGAGAAACCCAAAGAAATGTGAAAATATGCGCAAATATCCGCGTTTTATTTAAATTCCTAGAATTAACATCTGTGGTGTTTTCGTTAATTGGCCACATAAAAATTTGAGATTCCAAAGCAACACCACTCAAGGAGAACATTTGCTGTTATTGATCTGAATAACATTGAATATTCATACTGCTTTGCCCTACTTACCTACAAATTGTTTCAATGGATTATGTCACAATCACCTACTTATTTATCAGAGATACAGAATCTACTGATAGTACGAACATGTCAACACAGAAAACCCCCCATCAAGCAATGTTAGCGCCTTTGATTACTTTATTTATCTTTGTTATCAGTTTGTATTCATTTAAATGACAACCTGTATATACAAACTGAATTCGGTTTGTTTTTTCCTGGGGAATCGCACATGTTCGATTTCAAATCTGTGACGGTGTTTGATTTATATATTGTGTTTTACAGACCTTTGACAAGATCGGAATGTCGAAAGAGATTTTCACATCGAATACTATTGATTTAAGTCAACCATTGCATTCCCGCGATTTGAGTGTTTTTTAATAGTTAATACTACGTACTCAAATTAAAATCAGTTCAACTAATCCTGCGAGTGTTATATATTAACGGAACTTAGCATTGAATATTAGTCACTTTTTGTTATATTTTCTTGTAATATGTTTTTTCCGTAAACAGCAGAAGCGGAGGTCACCATGACTATTTTATTGAGTTTCGTAAAATTGTGGTTTAATAAAAATGAGGAAAATCTATTTCATTACAACTAGTTGAACCTAGCTTAATGTTTCGTTATTAACTATTTAAATAAAGTTAAGCGAGCGTTTAGACTTTTATGCTGATGGACTGGGGTTCAATTACCAGTATGGAATTTCTCTTGCAAGGCAATGGAAAACCAGCGAGGTAGCCTGCGTAGTAGATCTTCTCTGGAGTAGATGTGTTTACACTTCCCGTGGTTTGGAGCACACGTTAAGTTGTAGGTCCTCTACATCTGTGGTAAAAAAGCACGCAATACCAGCATAAGATAGAGGATCGTTACGTCCCGTAAGAGACAAAGCACTCAATAAGGATTTTTGTAACCTTCCTGCATTAATTAAATGATTAAAAGTCAAATTTGTCAATTTTAGGTTATCAATAATAATTAAAAATGGGTTTTCGTTTTGTTATTAAAATTCTGGAGGCTCTCTCAATCATCTACCCAGAGTTTTGACCTACTCTAATTTTGATTAACTACCAAAAATTGGTTCTGCACATTTTATTAAAATTCTGTCGCCCCCTCTAGGTGTTACATTGGTGCCATATCGTTCATTAATTAATTAATCACTAATTTGCAAAGAAGTACTGTTTTTCTTTAATTTACTTCAGTTAAATAGACGAAAGTATTATTATAAGTATTTCGGACTTACAGGTTTAGGAGAATAATAAATCAGAATTAGTGTTCTTTTATGATTCTAATTTCACTTTATCCCTCAATTAATTGTTTAATTATTATTATTATAATACCAATTGTTACTTTTTGATTTATTACAGTAGGTATTTGTTCAAAATGGAATTTCGAAATTTCTAGTTTATAAATAATGATTCAAAATTCATCATCATCATGACTGTCTTTTTATCCCACTGCCTGGGCATCGGCCTCTTCTCTGCCACGTGTTTCTCCTTAGCGCTAAGGTAGAAACACGGGGGATCTACAGTTTAACGTCGAATCCGAACGACAGAAATTCCAGAGAAGGTTTTTAGCAACAAGATGCCAGGGTTGCAAGCCGGATTGGGTGGGTTGCAGATAAGTTTTTTATAAATCTGCATAGTGCTGCTTAGCTTTCGAACCAAAACCAGCATCGACGTTTTGCTCAGAAAGCGAACGCTCTGCCAACTGAGCTACCACCATACACGAAATTAGAAATTGGTTCTACACAATCATTTTTAGAAATTTTTGCTTCTATCTACCAGTTTGTCAGCCTAAAAGTGTAACTAATTTATTAAATAAAACCACATGGATTGATTTAATGGAATGAAATCGTTTTGATTGATTTTTTTTTTATTTAATTGTAGAGAATTTCGAATTTTTCGATGATAATTATTTGGTTTTATTTTAGATTTTTATGTGTGCTCACACTTTTGCCCCGCCCTGTATTAGTGAACAGAAGAAAATATTTTATTTATTTTAACAGGTAAATGTATGGCTTTGCTACTTTGAAGCTCTTATCAACGACTAAAATTGGCTTTACAATTTATTCTGGAGGGCACAACACTGTTGCTTCGCCCTGTATTAATCTATTACAAAAAAAAAATAGTGTAAATTGTTCCATTCTTTATTTATCTCAGTAGGTATGCATATCAGATAAAAGTAGATTTTATGATATTCAAGAATTGGATTAAGATACACTTGATTAGTAAAACTTTGTGAGCCTCCATTCTGCTTTAATTCATTAAATATTATTTATTTTGATTATGTTTATTTACTTCAGTAAGTAGGTGTATTTGTTGAAAATGCTCGTACAATTTTGAAATTGAAAAACTTGAATTTTTTCGAAACTCCGGCAACTACATTTTTGCGCCAGCTTGTATTAATTAATTAATTAAGTAAAATTATCGTGTAGATTATTTTTCGTCTATTTAATTTTTTAAATTAAATTTAATTTTCGAATTAACTATACGATTAAAACTTGTTCTGACGCTAATTATTATTAAAGTATTTTTTGCTCAACACTTTTGCCTCACATTGTATTAATTAATTACATCCAATTTTGGGTTGGTATGCATTATTAGTTTTCCCTTAATTTCTTTATTCAATTTACATTAACTCGTTATCATAAAAATATTGAAGCACTCAAAACTGTGTTCTTTATTTTGTATTAATTAATTAACTAAAATTATTTCGTGTATTATTACATTTTTGTATTCAGTTTACAAGCAGAAGTTCATTTTTGAATTATGTTTTAACAATTACAAATCGACTTCACACTTAAATATTAAAAAACCATACACACTTTCGCCTTGTATGAATCATTTAATTAAAATTTTTGTGTGGTTTATTGATTTTGTTATTTAATTTCTTTGTTCTATTTAAAGCAGAATTTTAGTTTTCGAGCTACGTATAACGTTTAAACATTGGCTTTACATTTTGTTATTCAATGACACCGTGCATTAATTAACTAAAAAAATTGACGTGAGCGTTATTATCTTTATTTAATTTGTAAGCAGAATTTTAATTTTGTGGTTAAGTAGAAGGCTTGCCTTTAAACTCTTACTAAAATACTAAAATAGTCTACATTTCTGCCCTATCGCGCATTCATTATTTAATTAAAATTCTTGTGTGGATTATTCTTGCTTCTGTGTTCGATTTCTTTATTAAATTTGAAAGCAGAATTTTTGATTTAATTGGAAATTGGCTTTAGATTGCATTATTAAAATTCTGTCGCCCCGTTTGGCCTCAGCTCTACCTTGTATCAATTATTTGATTAAAATGTTTTTTTTGTTAATTTAATTTTTTATTAAATCTAAAAAGTAGTAAATATTCAAGTTTTGAATAGCGATTGTTGTTTTATTTTTAATATACTGAATCCCTCTTGGCGTTTGTTGTGTAGTATTGATTAATTAAATAATGTTAAGGGGCATTGTTATTTTATTTATTAGTATTGGTTAAAATTAGAATTTCGGATTTATTAAAATTTAAAGTTGGTATTACGTTTTCCTGCTAACGTTTCAAATCCTTCTTCTGGCCCCTACTTTGTATTAATTGATTAATTAAACCACATTGTTAAAGTACTGTTTTCTTCGGCATTTAAGTTCTTTATTGAATTTTAAATAATAATTTCGAATAATGATTGTATTTGATTTTTAACGTTCTGTGTCTCTTCGGGAAGATTAATGTTATCTTTGGTTACTTCAGTAATTGTTAAATGTAGAATTTTTAACTT
>JABXWE010012868.1:0-20582 GCA_014611495.1 Limonius californicus
CCTTCACCACTCTGTATATTGCGCTGGAGGAAACTCGGCAGCAGCTGCAGGTAGCCTTTCACCCCCTGTATATTGCGCTGGAGGAAACTCGGCAGCAGCTGCAGGTATCCCTTCACCACCCTGTATATTGCGCTGGAGGAAACTCGGCTGCAGCTACAGGTATTCTTAGCCCTTGAACTATTCCGCGCTTTTTCGTTGTTGGTTAAAAGAAATTGGGTTCCATACGTCCCATCTAAATATCTGCGTACTTGAGATCACGGCGCTCTACCTCGGCTAAGGTTTCCTGCAGTTTCCTAGCCTGAACAGGTAAATACCGGAGGTAACTAAATTGCACTGCCTGCAGTTTAATATTGATGATAATAAAAATGTTAAACCTCTCTGGTGTTTTATTTCACGTATTTTGCTCAACTACTCTAGATCCGAACCTAAGACGATCACGAAGAATCACGACGAATAAAAAGCTAAAAACACAACACAAGGGTCCGTAACGCTACAGTATTTCTCTTACAATGATGGAACATGTAACTGTAAAGAATCAACTTTAATAGGCTTTGTTCTAAATATGTTAGGTTCTTATTTAATTTTCAAAGAATATATCAACAAAGCCATAATTAGATATAAACACAGGTATTGGATTAAATAGAATACAAGAAAGAAGTGACCATGGTGGTTAAAAATGGTACAAAATGAACTACGTAAAGAAGATGATCCAAAGTATCACAATTTTCTACCTATGAATATCAAATATAAACGTTTATAAAAAATTTAGGATTCACCAGAGATTTCCATTAAGTGCAATAGATTTTTAAAATGAGATAAAACAAGTTGTGAATGAGATATCACTTGATTCTTTATTTACAATTGAAGTACATTTTATGGCATTATGTATGGAACACCACATCGTCCAAATGGCTTCCATGGCGTGGTTTGCTGATACGCTCATTGGAAGTCAAATTCTCGGTTACTTTTTCGCATAATTGATGTTGTCCTGGAGCTCCCAATAGTTCTTGGTTTATTGGCGTAGACGGGCAATTTCACAGAACCTCACAAGAACAAATCTAACGGCGCCAAATCGTAACTTCTTGGGTGCCAATTGGTGTCACCATTTCTCGAAATTACGGCATCTCTGAAGTTTTAGGCCAATAAGTCGATTGTTTGGCGTGCTACGAGGTCGGACAAATATGAAACGGGATTGGCACTACTGCGGACGCTATAAGAAACTGACTGTTTCCAAATCATATCCAAACTGTAGCTGGAACTTTCGTCTACATATAGCTAAAACGGCATCCTGTCAGAACTTGCGTGGTAGGCTGTGCATGCGAATGAACAAGTTAGTGCAGCTGTCACATGTGACACAAGTCAACGTTGGAGCAGAGAGCGAACATTAAGTTTTGTTTCAAATTGGGGAAAACGGCCACGGAGACATTCCAGATGTTGAAAACTGTGTACGGCGATGCGGCCATGTCCCGTACTCGCGTTTTTAAGTGGTTTGCCAGATTTCGTGAAGGTCGGCAGACCGTTATATATTTGTCCGACCTCGTATGTCGCGTAGCGCTCAAACGGGGCCAAAAGAAATCACTAATCATAGCGCGGCTCCTTTCGCCGTTGAGGGTTAATACTCTTCCTTCTTTATCCTCGAAGAAGTGGACGAAAATTTCACGTAAACCACGAAACGTTTGTCGAATAGAAAGCGAATTTTGGTGATAAATTCGAATAATTTCCACGCGTTGTACGATTGTGTATTTTACCTTTACCTTTCCATGTTTGTAACTTAGTCGATAGAGACATTCAAAGACCTTTTGCCCATATTGGAAAATCCATTATTTTACGTGACGTTGTCGATATACAGGCACCATATAAACATTTTAATGTAAAGTATTTCTTATAAATCTGTCCAGTAGTTCTACGGATATGTACCTACCATATGTAACATGTTAAAAACACTTTCGAACAAAGTCCTTTGAAAGAAGGTTCATCGGAATAATCACCTAGCGTCAACCCCTACATAACTTTAACGTAATCAAGCGATCTTTAATGTCGCCTAACTTTAAACTAACCCATATTTATTAATCTATTCTTATCTTTATGTGTTAATTCTGTATCGCTACCACCTTCCTTAAGTTTCAGTTAGAACACAGTTTAAGTGATATACATAAGACATACTACGTGTCTGACGAGCACACTTCTATGCAGTAAGAAAATTAAGTTTACGCTTCATTGTTGTATTTAGAACGCAAGCCTCGGTTTTTCTCGTTACCAAAGCATACACATCGTGACAAAGTACATAACCAACATACTTTAAATTTTGTTGATTGGATAGTTATTGCTGTTTACATTAGTTTAAGTATTTAAGCGATTACAAATATTTTAAGAATATTTACATTATGAATATTTGTTATTGTTATTTATTACGGTGTAAAAAAGTTTATGTAAATTAATAGTTTATTTAGAATGTTGAATAAAATCTTTAGCTAATTCTTCATTTCTATTTAGTTCAAGTATTCTTCTTCTTCTGTATATAGGCCAATGGCCTGTTAATTACCTACAACAGAGTAGGTTCTGTGAGCCCTCTTTGCACGTATGCCGGGCAGGAGGCTAACCTAACCCGTCGAACAGAGAAGAGAAGTACCACTACAAGGTTTACGATTGTCAACGATGTTTGTATGACAACCGGGACCGACGGTTTTACGTACCCTCCGAAGCGCGACCGGTTGCATATGCCACTATATTGGTCCACCCATCCAACTGCTGACCAGCGCGGTTGTGCTGGACTACGAATACCGTTTGACTGGCGTCCGCAGCGCTCCGCTATGCACCCGAATTAGTTCAAGTGCCTTGGGAAATAAGGAACCTAAGGTTACAATTATGGAATCTTCATAGTAGAATTTATAAAAAAAAAGATTTTATCCTGGAGAATTTTTGTCGTACGAAACCAGAGATTTGATAGTAACCAAAATGTATTATCTGAAATCATTCCTAATAGCTTTTTACTAGATTGTTTAGGGCAGCCTGAACTTACATTTGTACACTTTTTGAAAAAAAAATATGTTGAATCCATCTAGTCTGTTAAGCAATTCAAATATCTACTTTTACAAGGCGCGGGAAACAAAAACATTTATACAAGATCGTTATGCCTGCGGATATTGTGGTATAAGTCCAGAAATAAAGTATTTCGTGTACTGGATTCTAGAGTAGTAAATGTTACAAACTCTATGAAGTAAGTAAGGACACGTGGGACGTCGGTGGAGTAGTGCGGATACGTACTGCCACTCGAGGTCACGCGAAATTCAGTCCGATATGTCGAGGTATCGAATCCCGACTGGGGCGACCGCATTTCGCTTACTTAAGTTTGGGGTGCTTGTGTGTAAGGGACGCCCGCACCCCCCTGATGTAATGCGAAAGCGGTTTCCAAGGGGGGAACGGTGGTATGAATGAATGAGAAAATAAAAAAAAAGTAAGGACAGGTGGTTTATTTTTCACAATCAACCCTTATCGGAAATTTAGTTGACCATATTCTCGTTCTTATGCTATTTATTCACTATTTTATTATACATTTTTTATAGGCCGATAATTTCCACCTTCCTAGACGATTTTTATGTTTAGTGTATTATATCAGTTTTCTCAGAAATATGAATTTAACTACAGATAATACTTATTGTTTTTGTCAATAAGGATTACTTAATATTGATACGAATTCTCATGTGAAATATCTTTTTTGTTAGTAGTACTTTAATTTTCAGAAAGCTTTTACGCCTCCGTCTTCCTTCTTTAGTTTTTTATAAATTGAAGTTTGTATGTAACAAATTCAGTCTTTCTGTGTATTTTCTAATGTAGACTTCCTTTTTCATATGCTGTCTTGTGTTTTTTTCTAAAACATTTAAAACATCGGCCGCAATCCAGAATAGAAATTGGAAATGTATCATCTTTTTATGTGTATCAATGTCATATCTATTTGATGGATTGCAAGTCCTACTTCTTTTAAGTATATTTCTGCTAATGGAAATGTCACGTTGTGCTAGCGCATTTATATGGCGTGTTTTTAGGATATAATAAACATTCAATTTGAAACATTTTCCGCAAGTCGTTTTCTAAATGTCATAGCACGTACAATACCTGTACATCCAGGAAAGAAAACATTCACGGCGGGTATGCATTATTATTCCCCGTTGTAACATAACTCAGTTTATATTTTTGTTTAGTACTCGCAACCTACTTTAAATGTTAAATTTAAATGTACACCTTCTAAAGTAAGTCTCCGCCCTCCCTGCTGAATAGATTATTTTCTTTGCGGTTTTTTAGATTGCGGATTTCATTTTGTATGTTTATTCATGTTCCTCATCTGCTCAAAAGCTATTAAGTTCATTTGAGGTTTCGCGCTGAACTTCGGCGAAGCCCATTCAGTTGTGGCTATACCAAATATTATTCCTATTAATTTGCGGTGGCAGATTCTGTTCATTCGCGTTCTTGATGTCAATGCGCACGAAAAACAGCCCCGATGCAAATTTCAATTTAAATTAGATTTGTTAGAGGGGCTGCTTTCCTTTCCCTGCAAGATATTTGAAGTAAACATTTTAAATGGTGTACGTTTATGCGTTACTTAGCTAATTATTATTACATCACAAAATTATTTTCTTAACAGCCAGGAGGCATAAGTACTGGATAGTACTTTGAATAATCGATGTCAAATTAGTAAAATGACATGGTATGTAACAAAATAGCGATTAAAAACATCATACCTTTCAGTGATACATTTGTTTGTAGTTGCTAAACGTTATAAGCTACTAAACAATATTGACAAGGTAATATAATGTTCTGATATGGTAGGCTGATTTTTTTGCTTCAACTTGGTATTCTATACACAGCTTTTTTGTTTTGCCACAGATTTTCTTGTATGGGTTGCTTTCATTATCCCTTATTAGAGAAATTCTTGGGTGCGAGATTCTAACGTCCCACGTAGGAATTTCACACCTTTTATCGGAGGCTTATTTTGTATTTTCATCAAGGAGGCCGAAAAATACCTTTTGTGGCCTGCCAATTTCCTGTCTCTCTTTTAAATAAAAAAGTCTGCGAAATATTGTATGGATTTGCGGATGTAGTATTGGGGATTTAATTTTATTTATATGTGGCCTATAAGTAGCCCAATGTAAAGTTTTCAGCATTGGCCAAAGATTATAATTTAAAATCTTACTTGCGTACGGCGAATGCTAGAAAGTTAATTAAAATGTGCATACCAATAGCGATATAGAGAATAAATTAACATTTTTTATTAATTATTTACCCATATAGCTTTTTAAGTGGTCATTAACCTCGTAGTCTTGAATTGTAAATCCAACGAATTAATTCCTATGTTGCTATTTACACCACAAAAGCTATACGTGTTCTCGGTTAGAGTTAAATACTCACTTCAACTAATACACGCCTACAAGACACCTGCTTCTCCCAAACTGTTACCCCTTTAAATTCGAAGCCACATTACGTTTACACTTAATACGTTAATTTCAAAGTTGTGACTAGAAATGCCAATTTAAACAGTAACATTTGCTCCTGATGTTTATAAAAACTAAATTTCATTGACTGTTATTTTGTATAACACTAGTGAATATTGAAAGCTGCAAAACTTTTCTCAAGGGTAATGCTTGCAAGGTAGACCTCCAACCCCGTGGTAGGACAGAACAAGTAAAATTCGCCCATGGGTAAAAATTTTTTCCAGGAAATTAAACAGGAAAACCTGCATCCATGGCATTTTTGGAACCGCCAAGTTTATAAATATCTGTTAATTGTTGTATGGGAATAGTAATATGTGCTACTCTAATAGCAAAACATTTCTATTTCTTCTTCTCTCAAGCCGTTTAGTATCCGTCGGATACAGGCCTCCCTCATGTTTTCCATTTTTCTCTGTTTAAGCGATCATGTAGCACCTCAGTGCTACTGTTCTTTTATAATGTCATCGCTCCATTTCAGCTGCGGCCATGTAACTACTTTCTTCTTCCCCCATTGCCTTCATTTGATTGCCCTTCTACTCGATTTATCGTCCACTCTGGCCACATGTCCGGTCTAGTTCCATTTCAGAGATGTTACTCTTCTAATCACATCTGCGACTTTTGCCCTACCGACATATTTCTAGCTGGTTCACTTTTAACTTGTTGATTATTGCATTTGTGAGAAACCGTGTCCCATTTTCTTAGGAAACATTTATTATCTAACTTAGCTGTATAAGAATTTTTATATTCATTATATATTGTATAACTTTCTTTGTAGAACATTTTATCTACTTTCAGATTTTGAATACCTTGTTTCTTGTTACTGTTTGTTATAGATATACGTAATTGAAGACTTTCTGTATTTTGTTATTTCCAATTCGAATTATTCCGTTTTAGCCCTTTGCACTTTTGTCATGTATTTGGTTTTTTGAAATTTAGATTTAATCCTACTCTGGCTGAGCTGTCTTCCAGTATGCTGATAAGTTCTTGCCATTAATAGATTTATATTGTCAACAGCAATTTTGAAGTGATTACAACGCTTAATACAATACATTTACGTTGGTGGGTGGATAAACTGCAAAGTCATTTTCAGGGTAGGGCGAGGAGTGGGAATAATTGAAGGGAAGTTTACGAAATTCTGGATCTCGTAGCGAAGGTAGGGTCTCTCCAGGAACCCCAAGAAATCTTGGGAAGCTAATTAGGATCTCCATGAGAAGGCAGGGAAGTTCTGTGAGTGTTGGACAATTCGGAAGGAAGTCGGTGGAAATTCTGGTAAAATTGTAGAGTTTAAACGAATATCTTGCAAAAATCTAGAAGCAATTTGGGAAGAAACTATTCATTGTGAAGTGATGATGAAAAATAGTCCAGGTGATGGTACGGATGCCGGAAGTAACTTTTTCGAGAGTTGTTTAATTCGGGGGCACGCCACCGTAAACTGGAGAAGTTGAGGAAGTCAAGCAAATTTGGAGAGAAGTCGAAAGGCAGTTTTGGGGGACACATGATTCTTGGTGAAGTTGAATAAGTGACTACGGAGTAGTAGTCGCAAAGTTGGAGAGTTTGATATGCCAGTGAGTAGTCCTAAGGTGGTTGTGGAAAAATTGGGAGCGAAAAGCAGGTCGGTGGAGATATTAACGATATTGAGGAAGTTGAAGGGACATATTGGGAATGTTGGAAGGCCATCTAGGAGAATAAGAATTTTTGTTTTTTTTTTCAAGCCGGTGCTGAATGTGGGCTTTTTTCCCTTATCCTACGCAATTGAAATTTTCCTTTCTATCTTTTTTTGTTGTCAAAATTTCATTGGTCTACTCACGCTGCACTTTGTTAATCTCCGCGTCCAATTTAATGCGTTTAGCCAAGGTTCATTTGAATTATGTTACTGCTTTGTTAATATCTGCAATTTTTCTCCGTTAGTTTAGGTTTGCGTGTTTTCTTTTATTAATTCTTAGCATCGAACCTTCCATTTCTCTTTGTCCTATTTGTAGTTTCCTGCATAAGTTCTGCACAGTGGTGGGTCTGTTGAATACTTCGCGTTTTACGCTAATAATATCGCTTCGAAATATATGAAGTTCGTCATAAGTGTCCATTCTAGTCGTCATTCAGTTTTTTTTTTGTTTTGTTTGCCCGGTTTTACTGTATGACATAAGTAGTTGTAATCGTTTGCTGTTTTTTTATTCGTTTTTTGTGTTGTCTTTGAACTGTTTGTTTACAATCCAAGTTCTTTTTCTTTTTCTGCCAGCTCTATAACTGTTTATAGTAATTCATATGAGTTGTTGCGAAGCAGTTAAATCCTTGTCTTTTTTTTTAATTAAGGAATCGGGAGGAAAGACAATAATTTTATATAATTATAGCTCAAAAGTATCTCTGTAAATAGTAGAAGTATAGTGTATAAGTTTAGCGCCTGTTGGACACTCACTTCTATTAATTCGTGTATGCATGATATTTTATACAGATTTAACAACAGATCCATGTCATAATGTTCAGCCTCCACGTCATAAGTAAATAACAAAGGTCGGGGTAATTTTATACGCACTAAGGCCCATGCTCGCAGTCAACCACCTCTTGCGTTACTTCTGAGATTGAAAACGCAGTTGGACGTGGGCGATTGCGTTCCCTTCATAAAATTAAATCGTAGGATTGGAAATTTAAAGCAGGGTCGTTTAAAAATAAAACTCGCGATCTAATTATGGATCGGAATTTTAGGACACTGCTCTTTTCTGTTTTGATCAACCGTTTACGCAGTGCGTGTCGTGCACACCCTCGAAGCTGGACCTTCTGCTATTGATCTAGACACTCTTTCAGCCATTCATGAAAATGTAGTTACACCGTGGCGTTCCTGTCTCTTTCCTTTTCATCCTCGTTTGGCCAGAATGAATGGAATTTTAAAATTCCGCTCCTATTTGTAGAATTAAGTTCTACTTTTAGGATTAATTCTTGTTTGTTAAAGTTGTAAATAGATGCATGTCAGTTCACAATTCTAATTAGTCTTCATAAGTCGAGCTTACGGTAGTCTTCATTCAAATTTACGAATACGGCTTTTATTCGTCTGCAATATTCTTTGATGAAGAGTGAAGGTTTCATTTTTTTATATAAAAGGAACTTTTATTGGATTGTAGACTTTTCCTTTCCTAGACGGTAGTGTCTGGAATGTTAACAACCTTTTGTTGTTTAACGCAAAATGTTGAGGCAGTTTGGTTTGTTTATTTAGCGAGGTGGGTTTAACGAGCTTCTATCAAATAGTTAACAGCGAACGACAAAGCAAAACCGCTCTCTCCTGAAAGACCTTATCGGGCGATTAGGAGTAAGTTGTAAGGCACGGTCGAAGGAACAAAGAATTTCAGGCTGAAAATTGTAAAAAATGCGCACTTCCACGCGGTGTTATCCGTGGTTCAGGGGTCAGGGCGCCTTCTTTCAATTAAGTTTGGTCTAAGGTTACCGCGTAACGCATTCCATTCATTTTATTTCGCCCCGGTTATCTCTTCTTTCAGCGAACATTACTCTCTGTCGCTTCTTGTTTGTAAGACGTTGGTATAATCTTAGATACGGCTGATTCGCAATTTGTGTAATAAGGAAAAATTTAGATGGAAAATGAAGGCGCAAACAATTAGGTATTGATTTTTTTTTTTGTTACTTTATATTCCGTAGCAAGTTCACGTTCTCTAGTTGGACAAGTGTTTCCGTTTTCTGTTTTCTAAAAATATATCATGCTCCAATTAGTAGAAGGTATATCAAGTGCATTTTAGTACTGGAATATGATCCTTGATCCATACTAATCACATTAAGGCAGGTAATTAATAAGTGAAGTAAAAATTGTAAAGCAGAAGCGCTGAGAAAGTTGCATGAGGACCGTCATATCGGTCTTAAGGGTTGATTGCTCTTTAGAAACTAATGGGAATTTATTTTTAGTAAACGTAGGAATATGTAGCCGGTGTTTGTTTGTACGTTAAAATAATTACTAGAGTACGTAAATACTTTTTACATCGGTTGTTTTGACAGTAATAGCTTGCTAAACATGATAGAGTACCATTTAGCATGATTAGCACCAATCAACTTGAACCCAGTAGGAAATTATTGTTTTCAAGTATGAAGATAGTGCGAATTACGTAATTTCATTGTTGTGTTTTTCTAAAGCTAATGCATATTTGTCAGTATATGTTAAGTAATTTCTCAATTAACAGTAATTTATGAATATGCAATGTGAATCCTAAGGCGTGCTGAAAATTGCTTACTTTGTTATTATTGTTACATTAAACAAGTAAATAAATAAGGTGTACTAAAATTTGAGGTTCTGAACTCAAGGTGTACTTTTTGAATTTCAGGAAATTTTTCGAGTGGATTGTGTAAATTATTGCATGATTTATTAATTGTAAATGTCGAGTTAAAACATGAGGAATATTGCGCTTTAAATTATTAAGTGCAGGGGCAATTGTATTTTGGTAAACTTTTTATTTAAAGATTTTGTTAGAGGTGTTTTGTACTCACCGTCCTTTCTATACGCTTATTTCTGCCATTAAGCTCATTTTCTATCTGTACTCTCTGTGCTGGAAGATGACATAGTTCGTTTTACTTTCTTATTTTCAACTGCCTCTATCTGTATGTTGGTAGAAATAGTTGTCAATTGGTCTAATTTTTAGAAGACTTGTAATGCGATGAGTGCGATGTAACAGCACGGTCAATATTGTTCCTGTTTTACTACCTATTTACAGCGTAAACATTCTATTACGATTAATGTTCCACATTTGTGTTATTTAAAATCAATCTTCATAAAGTTTTCGTCACTTGTTAGCTGAAATAATATAACGAAAATAAATTTTAAAGCAGATGAAAACTTTTTTAATTCTCCACCTTTGATGATGGTTATTTCCCCGCTGTTGGTAAACAGATTTTGACGGGCGTGTAACGTGTAAGTGGAGGCGGATGTAAAGTGTAGGTATTGTGTAGGGTGGTTCTACTCGGACAGAACACATTATTCATTCATTACACGAGGTGGATGATCCCTCTCTTGCCTTTCACCCTTTGCCTTAACCTCGTGTTCCAGTAGTACTAAAACATCTCCATCTGGACTCGAGGCGACCCATTTCTTTTTAATTAAAACTGAAAACATTGAGTTGGGTTATGAGATTTCAAGATTTGTTTGTTTGAATCAGCGCGGAAAGCATTTTTGTTGTGTTTTATCGCAGCGCAAATGAATGAAATTCTTCAGAAATGAAAACGTCTTCTGAGCCTTTAGGAATGCAGAAAATAGTGTTACAGCTAAAGACAATTGTAATGAAGTGCTTAAATAAATTAAAGATAGAAACTCATCTCTCGTATGTTTGTGGTATAATACCTACTGTTTGCTGAAAAAATATGTATTCAACATTTACCTTTAATGGGCTTTTTCGTAAACGCTTGTTTACTGGATTTTTTGTAAACGTATTACTAACGTGTCATCTTTACTGTTAGGTCCGAAATGACTTCATTTTGTACAAATTGGTCTTTGTAAGGTAATTTTTGGATTGTAGACGGAATTAAAGATTTTAAATCTAATATTGTTTGGCTTATTATTGAATATGAATTTCTACGAAGTAAGGCAAGAAACAATTAACATATATTTATATTGGTATTCAAAACAAGAAATTCTGCTCTTGATTTGTTCACGGTTGATGCAGAGATGGAAAAAATAGCTGTTTCTATACCATACCTGGCCTAATTTCCGTTTTGCAGTTTAGGAAATAATGCCTTGAAGAGTGCGGCGATTGAAGTATCTGCACGTGAAGGGGATAGCTATAGTGATTTTCAAACTTTGGCTCCATTAAGTGCACCCGGTGGCGATAATTAGCATATTTCGAATACATTGGGTGAAAACGAACGTTATTTATTGACCTTGTTCGGCAAGTTATCATTGCGAAGTCGGTACAAAAAGGATGTTGCTTCAGCCTTGCTAATTAAAGCTTTGTCCTCAGTTGCGCCTTTGTGCCAATTCGATTTCAGTGCGACCTTGCTTCTCTGAAAAGATATTATTGTGTTCACTGTTTAGTAAATTTAGGGATAATGAGATAGAATAAATTGACGGTTAAGGGTCTGTTTGATACGGGAGCGAGAGACAGCTAAATTGAAAATTTTTTGTTAGAACGTTAGGATGGAAAATCGCCTACACTACGTTTTTTGGTCTAGTTTTTTAATAAATAAACATATTCTCAATGAATGGGTTCCATGAAATACGAGAAGTAATTTTGAATATATTACGTTACGCATAATGAAATTGGCAGAGCGATGACCAAAGTTCTTTTACTCTTTGAAAGATCAAAGCGGAAATAGGGATCTGCTTTAAACGTATTCCCGAAATTAGACCATACGTTAGGTATCCGTTGCCGATCGCGTAAAGTTGGATCGATAAAATTGCGAAGAAACGAGCTGACTGGCCGCTTTTGATACGTTTTACTTAGTATCTATCAATTTGGAAAATGCATCCAACGTTTGCAGCATATCACCCCAGCGAGTGCAGTGACCCTCGTGGGGATGCTAACCCCACGTCGCCCGCTATTAGGAACAGCATATAGCAACAGCAGATGCCGTGTCGTTTTAGCCCCATCCTTGTGTTATGTACGTTGCATATATGAATTCGCGAAGAACATAGCTATTTCCGCTTTTACAACTTTATTGGGAAAAAAGAAAAATATTTCCGCATTGACGGTGTCTACTTCAGGTTCAGAGAATTTATCTGAAAATGATATAATGGTACGAAATTTTCTATTTCAGTATAATAAAATTCTAGTTAGGCAATTTATACATTTTGAGGTGATAATTTGCAATGAGGAGTTGTTCGCATAGTTTGCGGTACTTGGTGCGTGAGACTTACAGAAAAGAAATAGAAAATAAATCCGGCTGAAAACCATACCTACTGTCTTATCTTGTTAATGATTTACTCGAACAACTATTTCATGATTTTATGATATTGCATTAACGAAAACATTTGGCTGATACCGGTAATATCGTCAGAAGTTATTTCGCTTTTCTTATTTATATTTTTTCATTTGTGGAAGGTGGTGCGGGACTTCCGAATTTGCAATTTAGATTAGGATTCGCGAAAGGCGTGTTCGAGAGGGTTGAAATTATGGGGTTCCACGACAGTAACGAGGGGTGGTCATTACCACGCAGAAATGAAAGGAACATGCAGCAACTAGGTGGGAATTGAGCTGCAACAAATAGACATGCACTTAATGTTACCGGGAGTTGATGCTCTAAATAGCTGGGATTTGCGAAGTAGACAAATTTGTGTTCTAATGGTCATTTGAGGATCTTAATGCTAAAAACTTTCTCTGGAATTTCTGTGGTTCTGATTCGACTTTAAGCTGTAGGTCCGCCGTGTTTATATCCTAGCGTCGGGGAGAAATACCTATATGATAGAAAACAGACCGACCCCTAGCAGTGGGATGAAAAGGCTGTTGGTCATTTTATATTAGTATAATACCATAAAAAAGGAACTGCGCCATAAAGACTCATGGAAGTCGTTTACAACTGGGTATCATCATTCAATGTAAAATATTTTTGCCGATGCATACTCAAAAGTATAACTAGTATTAAATGGTTGGGTACTAATTATACCAGATGGAGACCCCTTCTAGAACAGAATAATTTGCTTTATTTTATTTCCCTCAACAAGTCAAAAATGCAGAAAATTTCTGTAGTAGACAGTTCTATAACAGCAATGAGTTGAAATAATAAATAACACAATTTAAACGCGAGACGAATTGGGTACCTATGTATGTGTACTTTGAAATTTAGTGTACAGCTTTTTAACGTGTATCTAACTTTCTGCAAAGCTAAAAGCTGCATCTTCTAAATGCGAAGGTTCATATATTTCATGTTTCTGTATTATTAGCAGTGTTCAGTAAAAAGCACATGTACAGTTTGCAGTAAATTTAATACTTTACCTAACATTTAAGATTAATACTTCAATTATGAGAAGATAAAAACAGTTCAGAAAGAATAATTTTGTTCATCTATTAATCATAATAATGATGAAATGGTATTCTAACCGATTCTAATTTTCGAAAATTTATTTCTTTATGCTCTACTCTTAGTGTATCCTTCAAATTATTCGATTTATTAGATTCTGTTTGAGCCTTGGTGTGAACAGAAAACACACTTCGTTTTATATGAAATGCACCACCCATTAAAAATAAAGCTACGGGGTTGAAACTTTGCTAAAATAATGTTTCATTATTGCGTATGAAATGATCAGGTTTTCACAAAAAAACGATTAACAATTATAAGAAAACAATAACAACAACGAAAACAAAATTAATAATGTGTAACATCGCCATGAACAGCAATGCAAGTGGACTATGTTCTCCTGGGGTATCTCGTTCCATATAACCAAGTTGGTGTCTCAGCTCGTCTAAGTTGTTAGGAGCTCTTGGCAATAATCTTAGCCGCTGGCCCATCGTGCCCCAAAGATGGTCGATCGGCGATAAGTCCGGTGATCGTGCAGGTCAGGGCTACATTTGCAATTGTGCTTGTTGGAGGTACGTTCTGGCAATGTTTGCGGTGTGTGGACGTGTGTTATCCTTTGGAAAATGCCGTTTGGGAACGTCTGCATGAATGGTACTAACACCGGTTCCAGGACATTTTAAATATAGCGATGAGCATTTAAAGTGCCTGGGACGAACGCAAGAGGTAATCTTCTATCGAAACCCAAGCCATAACTCCAGGTGTTAAAGCTGTACGGCGTCTTCCAACAATCTCTAGATTTCGTCTTTCTCCTCGATATCGACGTACCTTCCTACAGCCGTCGTTTGCCCACAAACAAAACCTTGATTCGTCACTGAAGACAATGTCTATCAAAATCGGAAATGTGGTTAACATATCTACGTTGTCTTACTGGAGGCATTTTAAAATATTAGTTCTGTCACAAAATGTAACAAAATCTCGAAACAACTAATTAATGTTTACTACGAGGATGGTTCGATAACTACGTGGCCTAACAAAGAAAACGTTTTTTTCGACAAAAAAACATTTTAATTTCAATATAGTCTCCTGCTCGCCCAACACCCTTATTCCAACGATATTCCAAATTAGTAATGTCTTCATTGTAGGTCGATGAATCCAAGTCCTCGAAATTACTATTTACAACCGCGATTACCTCGGAATTAGACGAAAATCTCTTACGCCGAGCCATTTTTTCAGGTTTGGAAACAGATGATAATCGCTGGGAGCCAAATCTGGAGAATAGGGCGAATGGGGCACTAATTCAAATCCCAATTCATGAATTTTGGCCATTGCAATCGCAGACTTGTGGGAAGGTGCGTTATCTTGATGGAAAAGCACTTTCTGCTTTACCAAATGAGGCCGTTTCTCTTTGATTTTGTCGCTAAGTTGTTGCAACAAATTGTCATAATACCCGCCATTTATTGTTTTCCCCTTTTCTAAGTAGTCGACCAAGATAATTCCATGAGAATCCCAAAATACGATTGCCATAACCTTTCCTGCCGACAAAACAGTTTTTGCCTTCTTTGGTGGCGGAGAACCTTTGTATGTCCATTGTTTCGACTGTTCTTTGGTTTCAGGAGTATAATGGTGGATCCAGGTTTCATCGACGGTTATGAAGCGGCGCAAAAAATCCTTCGGATTGTGGCGAAAATGTGCCAAAAAGGTCGCGAGAAACACTCAAACGATTCAGTTTTTGCTCCGGTGTGAGCAACCGCGGCACCCAAGCGTCGATTATTTTTTCATTTCTAATTCTTCAGTTAAAATTCTGTACACACTGTCATTTGAGATACCCACTATGTCTGCTATCTCGCGCACTTTTACTCGACGGCCATCCAATACGATACGGTGGACTTTTTCAATAATATCCGGGGCAGTAGCAGTTTTTGGACGTCCACTACGGGGTTCATCATTTGTGCTCACACGACCACGCTTAAATTCGGCAACCCAGTTTTTAACCATTGAAAACGAAGGAGCGGATTCCAATAGTGTTGAATCCAGCTCTGCTTTGATTTCTGTTGGCGTTAAGCCTTTCAAATGAAAGTACTTTATCACTGCTCTCAACTCAGTTTTTTCTATTGTTTACAAAATCACACGAGACGTTAACTTTGGCGTACTGTCAAAAACATACTAATTGACAGATCGCTCTGTACTATCAAATTTAATCTAATAAAGGATAGTTCTACAGAATGGTAAAGCAGATTCCTCCGAATTCGCGCCATCTCTGTATTAGGCCACGTAGTTAACGAATAATCCTCGTATATATTGTTTTATTTCTAAGCAACAAGTTGATGAGAGACAGTAGACGAACACCACAAGCACTTAATTTTTTTTTGGAAATAGTGATCGTTTCATACGCAATAATAAAACATTATGTTAGCAAATTTTCAAACACGTAGCTTTATTTTTAATGGGAGGTGCATTTCATCTGAAACTGAGCATACATATATAATAATAGTTATTTTTATAACAAGTGCCGAAAACAATTCATTACATACAAGTGCAGAATTTGAATCTGCACGAGTATATGGAATTGTTTTCGGCACGTGATATAAACAACATTTTACCTACAACTGTTAGCTGAAAAAATTATTTTAATGTGATTAAAATTCATAAAAAAGTGATACTATCCCGTCAAATCGTCATTTTACGACGTTGCTAAGCGCGTTGCTAAGGTTTGTTGATTGCTTCATTGTTCTTGGGCGCCATTAAAAAAACGCATTACTAATTCATTTCTGTAATTCAATTTGACATTTCTGTAAACAAAAAACACATGTGTTTCCCGCAAAGTTTACATATGTGGATAGATGTTTGGGTAATCTGAAAAGTAAAAGTATTTTATTCTTTAAGTTAACGGCACTAATAGTAGAAAGTTGCTAAACTACAGTTTACATACGTGAAAAATATTATTAGTTATATTGTATAAGAAGTAGCCACTGTGCGTACAGTTCAAGAATTTTGTCCAATTATCAGAATGTTTTGGTTCCCAGTTGATTACAACCACTTAATCGTACTCAATTGATTGATTCCTGTCGATCGCATTCAATTGTCCACCTCTAGTTGATTGTTTAATTGATTGCACCCCGTTGATCGTATCCAATGTAGCACATCCAATTGACCTGTTTGACGATATTCAGTTAAACCGCAGCCAGTTAACTGGGTCTAGTTGATGTGATCATCGTCTCGTCTCGTTTCAGTTTAACTTATGCGATTAAGCGGATTTAGTTTATAGTAGAAAGTTGCTAAACTACAGTTTACATACGTGAAAAATATTATTAGGTATATTGTATAAGAAGTAGCCACTGTGCGTACAGTTCAAGAATTTTGGCCAATTATCAGAATGTTTTGGTTCCCAGTTGATTACAACCACTTAATCGTACTCAATTGATTGATTCCTGTCGATCGCATTCAATTGTCCACCTCTAGTTGATTGTTTAATTGATTGCACCCCGTTGATCGTATCCAATGTAGCACATCCAATTGACCTGTTTGACGATATTCAGTTAAACCGCAGCCAGTTAACTGGGTCTAGTTGATGTGATCATCGTCTCGTCTCGTTTCAGTTTAACTTATGCGATTAAGCGGATTTAGTTTATAGTAGAAAGTTGCTAAATTACAGTTTACATACGTGAAAAATATTATTAGTTATATTGTATAAGAAGTAGCCACTGTGCGTACAGTTCAAGAATTTTGGCCAATTATCAGAATGTTTTGGTTCCCAGTTGATTACAACCACTTAATCGTACTCAATTGATTGATTTCTGTCGAACGCATTCAATTGTCCACCTCTAGTTGATTGTTTAATTGATTGCACCACGTTGATCGTATCCAATGTAGCACATCCAATTGACCTGTTTGACGATACTCAGTTAAACCGCAGCCAGTTATCTGGGTCTAGTTGATGTGATCATCGTCTCGTCTCGTTTCAGTTTAACTTATGCGATTAAGCGGATTCAGTTTATTGGTTCGTATGCAGTTGATTGGCCAATTAATCAGCCAGTTGATCGCGACTAGTTGTCCATGTTGAGTTGGTTACACTAACTTAATCTAATTTGGATGATTGCATTCGATAGACCGAGCTCAATTGGTGTGATGCGACTGAAGTCATTTAGTTGATTCCGCTCAGTTTACTGTACCTAGTTGTTGTTGTCTAGTGCTCCACATATAATTGATTGCGTTTGGCTCATGGGATCTGTTTCACAGAATCTAGTTTACCGCATCCTGTAGGCTGTTTATAAGAAATTCGCCTCATCAATGCGTCTAGTTGATTGCACGGTATTGGCCGAATTCATTCGATCGCACCCAATTTCATTGTCCTGTTGATAACACCTAGTTGACACCAACTAGTTGGTTGTCCGCAGGTGATTGCATCCGGTTTACTGCGTCCAAGTGATCGCACCCGGCTTACTTTGGACGCAAATCGAGCGGATGTTTTTTCTTTGTCCTGTTGTTGTGTATTATGATGCAGTTTATTTTTATCGATTTTTTATCCCCGAACATTTATGCAAGAAATTTCTTTTACTGTTATTTGTTAATGACTAATTCCCACCAATTTTAATTCAGCCATGATATGGAAACTATTACCTGAATGGCATAAATATCTTCAAGCCTTTACGGGTTTGATTACTGACTGAATTGCTGATAAACTAGGCCATCCACTAAGTTTGTTAGATGGAAAGCACTTGTAGGTGGTATTTATTTTTTGGGTATTTTATATTATCGACTTGTTCTCGCTGCTGCTGTGGCGATCGAGGGTAAGATACGGCATTTGTGGAAGCCAGGTTTTAAGGACCCATCGAGCAATGATTGATGAAGGTTGCGTCCCTCCTCTGTGGGATGAATCCCGCTGATAAGACCGCACTGATAAGTATGACATCAGCATTTCTTCCCCAAATAGGATCACTGCTAGTTATTTTGCGTCAAAGAATTTCAATATTCAGTGCGATGTTCCGAATAAATAATTGCAAATCGATACAACCCGGTAGGTGGATGAACAGGGCTTGTTCGAAAGTGAAAGGACGCTGAAAGTTTGGTCATATTTCTAAATAAATGCATATCCTAGTCTGAGATTTATTTTATGACGCGCTGCTTCGAAGACTTTTTTAAATTTGCGGTTATGCGCATGAAAATGTGTTTTTCTTTGATATTATTGACAAATGTCTGTATTGTAGTTTTAATTAAAAATAATACCAAAGCGGTATGTATCTCATTTGTAGTGTATTTCGACCCTATTGTGTAAAAGCAGACACCATGCAATAACAAAATCTGGATAACTTTTCGGTAAATTCATTTTGATGAAATTAGATTCCGAAGTTTGTTGGAAAGTTTCGCAAATTTCGTTTCCATAATCAAAATTCAGCACACGTAATGTTGCTGCTTAGAGCACGATTGGTAAATAATTCACCATTATCAATTCCGTTTGCAGGAGTAGTAAACCTTGCACTCGGAGCTGATAATAATAAAGTGGAGGAAAATATGACGGTAGGGACCTGAATTCTCTTCAGCATCTTCAGGCTCGAGTGTGTAAGGAAGAGAACACGGGGTTGATAAACAATGGTCGTTCCTAGATAATGTCTGGGGAATAGAGATTTTTTGTTGTAGTTAATATTTCAAAAATGCCTCTTGCGCTTCCGTATAAAAATTGATATGCTATTCGCAGGAGGATGCACAATTTCATGGGAAATGTAAATTGCAAATCATGAAAAACTATTAGCTGAAAATCTGCTAAACTGGTTAAATCTTGTTTGTACCGGCAGCTAACCTACACCCTATTTGTTATCAAATATTTTGTGCTTTCGGTGGATTGTTAGAAGAACAGAATATTGGTGAGGTCAATATGAATGAGCGTAAGTTGAAAAATTGAGCTTGAGCGTATAAGTAGGTTCTAGAATGCGAACTGGTCTTTTAAAGGGTACGAACATTTATACTCCGCTCCTACTTTTTAGTAGAACTCTAGCCGAATGGGTATGGATTTTCAGAATGCCAAGCAAAGTTATAGGTAGAAAAACAAAATAGTTGAGGTTCTATGTATAAACAGTTTGTTTTTGGGTGAATCCTCATTGGTATTCGACGTTATTGATAATAACTACATGTTTTTTAGTGTTAGATGGATTTCCAATCAAAAATAATTGTTCTTTTGGCGTAATATACCCTGTTATTGAGTAAGTATTCCAGGAACTGTTGTTCGTAATGACGGTTTGTTTTCTTTTACTTGATAATATGTTTTTATACGTAAAAAACTTCCGAAGAATTTTGTTGCGTAAGATTTAAAATAGATATATAGATATATATATATAGTATATTTCTTTCTTAAATAGATACCAATATCGTAAATCGAAATTTACTATATTTACTTTTACCGTAATAAACTCGACAGTTGTGTAGAACATAAACACTTTTAATTATAACACAACAGCTGGTACACACAAGGGCGACGGAAAATATAAACAAGCTTTTGCAATGTAAAAATTATTGGAATAGTTTTATGGTAAATTTAAATTGAGTAACTTGCGTTATACACAACTATTGTTTTGTTAACTGTACATTTTTTTGTTCGTCGTCCATTTATGCAAATTTTTTTAGTTATTATTGTTCATAGTAACTAATTTTAAATCAAAATGATTTTATTAAACATTAATTATAAATTAATAGAGACATAGATCTGATAGCACAACTATCAGAAATATAAGTGAAACGCATGCTGGAAGTATGTTTTACATAGAAATTCTAATTTTAATGTATGTGAACAACAATTCGTCGTGATTCTTTCTAAACCTCGTATCTCAAAATTCATCATTTTTCAGGAGAGAAGAAAAACTGTATATATTTGTTATTAATAATCTGCAGGTCGGGTTTTTTTGATAGCGGCATGCTATTAGACTAAGACACAGAACTTACGCCTAATTAATAGATGAACTATTATTTTGGGCAAGTTTTGGGTTGATTGTTTCAGATACGTGGTATAGCCATTATTTGTTGTAACTGTTTTCAAGATACGCGTTTTCACACTTGAAAGAAAACAACCTAGATAATTCAGTAGTGTAATTTAAAAATAATCAAAACGTACAAGAACAATACTAAAATGGCATCTACATTCCTTTATGTTTACATACTAGTTAAGAAAAAACACGAAAA
>JABXWE010012871.1:0-15383 GCA_014611495.1 Limonius californicus
GTTTTTGTTATTTCTTTAGGATTCTTTAAATGTAGCATTACATTCAAATTTCTTCATCATGTTCCCAAGAAAACATTGAATAAATTTGAGCCTCTTCCTCAAAAGATTATTTACACTTTGAAGTGCGAAATAATTGTTATAAATTTCCTTATCCATTGATTCAGGTTTTATCCCATCAGTTTGTTTTGAAATTAGTGGTAGTGTTTGGTGTACAGCAATAGGTTTATATGAAAATTGTATACTCATCGCGCCACGTTTCTCGTAATCATTGAACAGAACAGAAATGTTTTCTACATTTGCAGTTGACGCTGTTAATCCGGGCTAGTTTTTTTCCGTTGGAAACATACGGCACAAATATTTGAGGAACAGATTATGCGTGAAAATATAAGTAGTGATATAATAACGTCAACTTTGTTTATATACCGTCGGCAAACAGAAGGCAAAAATACTAGCCATTTGACGTGCGCTGCGCAGATTTGTGTTGGAATTTTGTAAACCCTTCGCAAGCTAAAATAAACATGTTTGGATTATACAAATTAAGTCAAAAACGTGAAGAAAAAGTAATGTTTAAAAATACAGTCATGATACATTATAGAAAAACTTTTTTTGCATTCCCCTATATTTATTTTGTATAAAGCTTAAATCTACTAATTTACATCCACATTTTTAACAAAACAGCGTGTGAATGATGACTCTTTTTTCTGTTAAACAAATTAACCAAGCTTTTGCAATTTATCTTGTTATTTTGCATAAAATTTTTAAACCAACTTAAAATAGCTCTTACGTCTACGCTGTTAAACTGTTAGACAGACGTCTGTCCTCCTATACTTAAAGTTTTCAGTTAATTGCAATCATAAAGTTCATCAAGTGTAATTTAAGTTCCTGTTAGCTATTTTAATTAATACCCAGCTTAATTATTAACGTATTTCAGCAACTGCTGCTTATATGAATTTAAATATTTATGAATCCTTTTTGTCATTCTGTGCATAATACAGCAGCTGCTACGAAAATTGTTCACGGCTACAAAGAATTATTCACCGAGCCATCTCGGTCCAGAAATTTTATTTAAAGGGCTAGAGCATACCTAGATTGTTTGTAATACCAATATTTTTGCCAGTTTGCTGTTACAAACTAATTGTATTAACTGTCAATTCATTGCCAACAACGGATCTCATTGCTTGGCGAGTTGCGTCGGCGGATATCATCAACAGACTCCGCTAAAACTTCGTTCTCAAAACCTACACGAGTTTGTGTTTTGAACAATATCTTGTTACTTGGATAATGAACCCAGATTGCGTATTTATTCAGGTTGCATAAGGTGCTTTGGCTCCTGATGATCGTCTCGGCAAAACAATTTTATTTTAATTTGGTTTCGCAGCTTCCTTTCAGTAGTTAACTTAATCACGTCCATTTTCTGAAGAGTAGTTGCCTTAACCCTTCCGTGACCGTGCGGGGTAACTCAGTTACCCCAGAAGTCATTTTTTTTAAATATTTTCTTAAATAATGTATTCACGGCATTGCCCGTTCATGTATGCCTCCAATAAACATTAGCATAGGTTAATACATCATATTTGTTAGTAATTTTGATTTTTAGAAATATTTTTTTAACTTTTTCATCCCATACCAAATAACCAGAATAGCACCCACCCGTAAATATTCCTCAAAATGCTGCAAGTACAAGGTGCTCATTCTGTTCTCGAAACCATGACGGAAAGTAAAAAATATCACATATGCGGAAAAACAATCTGCAATGTCCATCGGAAGGAAATAAAAAAATAATTTTGTCTTGAATGCGAACAGTTGGAGAATTAATCATTTTACATTTACTTCATTTATTTAGAATATATAAATTTTTATTTGTATCGTCAGTAAATCAAATACTTAGGAGAACTGCTTTGTTGCATTTATTTTGATTTGTAATATCTTTAAAATAAATATAAAACAAGTAAAGTACCAAAAATTTAAAGAAAACCATGGGGTAACTGAGTTACCCCGCACGGGCTGCCACGTAAATTCCATTAGCACGGTCACGGGCGGGTTAATGCAGGTAATAATGGCACAAGCTTGATAGCTCTCTGACGCCTGTTGGCTGTGGTTTTTATCAGTTAAGTTTATTTAATGTTCACTTCAACCGAGTTGTGTACCTGCTATTGAATTTAAGGTTGTTGTTTTCGCAACTTAAAATTCCACTGATTAATTAATTCCCAGTCATTTAATAGTTTCTTCTTAGAGATTGATAAAGCTATAATTAATTATATTAATGTCACTTTACTAACCATGAGTTCTGCAAATTTCTCTTAATGCAATACAATTAATGAGCGCGTGTGTATTGGCCAAATTACATTTTAATTACCAATCTTGTAGCCATTAGCCCAATTTCCTGTTTAATGAAGCAAAGAAGGGTAATTTACTAATTAAACGTGCATTTATATGCTGGGGGTGGGGAAGTGACCTACAACTCACACGATAAAGATAATCCAAATTGTTCAAAATTGTTATTGATCTACGAACATAATGTTAGGGGACGAGGCGAACAATGAATCAAGTCTTAAAGGAAACTGTATATTGTAATATAAAGTATTATATATGTAACAACGTAATTGCTACGACTCCCCGTGGCTCGACCGCTCTCCTTCCCACATTCGTAGGCACTGCCCTCTTCCCGGCTACCGACCCGTGCCCCAGTCCCTGGCTGCCAGTAGGGGAATACCCTAACATTCGGCCCTCCTGACCGGCAGTTTGTCCGCAAACGCTTCTGACCTGAAACCAATTAGTATTAGTTCTTATGGTATTCCTATACTGATGTCCGTGAGGATAAATTAATTACTGCAGCAACGGAGTTTTGCATCCAAAGTAACTACTGAATGGACTCAATCATTTCCAAAGTTCAGTAAGTAAGTCAACAACAATCGTAGATCAGGAAATAATTCAACACCACTCGTAGATCAGTAAATAATTCAACAACAATCGTAGATCAGGAAATAATTCAACATCACTCGTAGATCAGCAAATAATTCAACAACAATCGTAGATCAGGAAATAATTCAACAACACTCGTAGATCAGTAAATAATTCAACAACAATCGTAGATCAGGAAATAATTCAACAACACTCGTAGATCAGGAAATAATTCAACAACACTCGTAGATCAGTAAATAATTCAACAACAATCGTAGATCAGGAAATAAGTCAAGTAAAAAAAAATTCTTACCCCAAAGTGTCATTGCGCGGTGTGAAGGGTTTAATGTTCTCCACACAAATAAGTCCCTCATAACGAACTGCGTGGTGACATCGTTCTGCCCCTAACTCTTCCTTCACTCTGTAGCGATCGTTGCCCAATTTTTCAATGATTGTGAACGGGCCTTTATACTTTGCTTTTAACTTTTTACTACTTCCGTCGCTTGGGTGACTTGAAATTTTCACCAAGACTTGATCACCCACATTATATTTTGGTGCTTTGACGCGTTTTTTATTAAAGATTTTATTTTGTGTTTGCCTGTTTTGCTCCAAGTTGACTGCTACTTGATTTCGGAGTTTTGTTACGTCGATGTCTACAGGTTCGTTTACATGATTTACGTAACGGTCTCCGTCGGTGGTTAATTTTATGCCAAACATTACCTCACTGGGGATGGCTTTTGTGGATTTATTAATTGTACTGTTGATACCGACTTGGATTTTGTCGATGTTTTGGTCCCATTCATCGGTTTCTAAATGTGCACCCATCGTCGCCAATGCGTCTAGTACCGTGCGATTATATCGTTCGACTTGGCCATTGGCCCTTGGCATGGCCACGGAGTTTTCATAATGGCGTATTCCTTTATCTTCACAATATTGCTTGAATCGTTTGGAAATGAATGCTTTTCCGGAGTCAGAAATTAATCGTCGGGGGGAACCAAATATAGCATGTAATTTCTGCAATTCTTCGACAACCGGTGTACTTTTAGTATTCCGTACCGCTCGAACAAATGTAAACTTCGTGAAAGCATCGACAATTGTTAGAATGTATTTATTTTTAGTTTTAGATTCAACGAATGGGCCAACATGATCTAAATGCAGTGTATGGAAGGGGCGAGCATATTTGGGGATTGAGAATAAGAATCCCGGCTTTTTGCCACTGGGGACTTTGTAATACTGACAGTTTAGACAGGACTTAATGTATTTTGTTACAAAGTTTTTCATTTTTGGGAACCAATACCTATCTTGGAGTCTTTGTAATGTTTTGTCTACTGAAAAATGACCGAGGTCATCATGATTTGCCTGTACTATTTGCCATCGGCAGTTTTTCGGGACCACCCAACGGCGTCCGTGGTTTGTAAGTTTAAATATTCTGCCTGCTCGTAGGTCATAATTATTGAAAATTTGTTTATTACCGTCGATGTCGCCTGATAATAATATTTCTTTAATTGTTTGGATTTCTTTGTCTTGTTTTTGAACCGCCGTCAACCAATCACCCTCGGAGATGCTCATAACCGACTCGGTAATTACTAAATTATTATTGCTATTGGAAGCTGGATTACGGCTTAACGCGTCCACATGTTGCATTTGGGATCCAGGTTTATGTTCTACTTTGAAATTAAACTCTTGTAAACTCAGTACCCATCTACCAATTCGAGGTGTTACGTCCTTTTTGATAATTGTATTACGTACTGCATTACAATCGGTTTTTATTACGAAATTTAATCCTAGCAGATAATGACGAAGTTTCGTGACACATTCGACAATTGCTAGCAGTTCTAATTCGAATGAATGGAATTTCTTTTCACTTTGCGTTGTTTGTCGACTGTAAAATAGTACTGGTTGCTCTCCTTTATCGGTACGTTGTATCAAAATACCACCTATACCATCACGGCTTGCGTCAGTATATAAGATTGTTTCTAAATTGGGATCGAAAATAATAAGAAGTGGAGCATTGGTCAGCATTTCTTTGAAGTCGTTAAAAACTTTGGTATGTTTATCGGTCCAGACGAAATTTGAGTCTTTTCTTAATAGTGTTGTTAGTACGCTGGCTTTATTGGCGAATTTATGAATAAACTTTTTAAAGTAGCCAATTAGTCCCAAAAATTGTCTAAGATGATGTGCGGTTTTAGGGTGGGGAAATTTTGTACCGCTTGTACTTTGTTGGGGCACGGTTGAATACCGTTTTCATCAATTACATATCCCAAAAATGTAATACTTGTTTTAAGAAAGGAGCATTTTGATAATCGTAAGGTTATTTTGTGTTTACTCAAAATTTCAAATACTTCGATTAGGGTTTGAATGTGTTCTTTTATTGTTTTTGATGCTATTAAAACATCGTCCAAATAAATTATGACTTTATTGAATCTTAGATTTCCAAAAATGGCATGAATTGTTTTTTGGAACACCGATGGCGAATTTGTTAGACCAAAAGGCATACGGCAATATTTATACTGTCCGTCTGGTGTTATAAAGGCAGTTTTTTGTTTGGCATCACGATGCATTGGTATCTGGTAATATCCTGAAGCGAAATCTAAGCTACTAAAATATTTAGCTCCCTTAAGTCTGTTGATCAGGTCTTCAATACGGGGTAACGGGTATTTTTCTTTAATCGTGATTTTGTTTAACGAACGGAAATCTATGACAAGGCGTTTTTCGCCGTTTTTCTTATCCACTAATAGTATTGGACTGGCGTAGGGGGAGCTACTTTCCCTAATTATACGAGCATCTAAAAGTTCTGTTATTATTTGTCGAACTATTTGTCTTTTATCATGAGAAAGTCGATACGGGTTTCGCGAAATAGGGACGTTGGTGGTTAAATTTATTTTCATTGGGGGGCAATCTATTTTTCCCAATGATGAAAAGGAAGTGGAGAAACAATTAGCATATTTACATAAAAGACTGTACATTTTCCCATTTGGGCTTGCACAAATATCGTTGTCATTGCTTTACATACGTAAGGTCGGGTCGTTGGCATAAGTAAAATTCAACTTGTTGCCTACTCTGCAATAATTTATGGCTTTATTTTCTGTGAAATTTCGTCCGATGATGCATGGACTGTTAGTCAAATGTTCTTGGGTTACGTACAGTTTACAATTTAGTTTTACGTTGGTGATTGTGATATCGGCGTCGATGGCGTCATAAACGACTGTTGCGAAACCTAAGAATCCAGACAAGGTCACCGGCGTAGGGAGTTGTCGACTCGTAATGCCGAGCTCGTCAATTAATTTCTTTTCAATAACAGAACAGTCGCTACCGAAATCAATAAATGCCCGAATAGCACAAGTGTTTATAATAATAGTATAAAAAACTTTATCACGACTCTCACTGTAAAGTAGATTAACTTCTGTTTTAGCAACTGGCTTATTGTAGTTTGAATTACTACGGGGTTTGTTGTTGTGTTTTTTTTTTGTAACAATTTACTTCATAGTGCCCAGAGGCATTGCAAAATGTACATGTAATGTTTTTGTAACAATTTACTTTTTTATGACCGATTTTTCCGCATTGGTAGCACGTGATGTTCTGGTTTTGCAAAGATTGTTTATCGGTGGTTCTATGCGATTGCTTGTAATTTACAGGTTCGCGGTTTTGAGCGGGTGGTAGGGAACCTGACGTTGATGCAACATTGGCGGACGTGTCTCGAAGGTAATGGGCTAAAACGTTCAAATCGTTAATATTGAGAGCTTTGACGGACGAAGTAACAGTATCGTCATTGATTGCACCCACAATTAAAGATATTTTATCGGCGACTGAAAAATTTACTTTAAGTTTATCAATTTTGGTTAAATGATCGAAAATAAATGAATAAAGCGAATCACCTGGCTTGGGTTTATGATTTGAAATATCCATAAATAAGGAATATGTGCTACGCTTGGAGAAAAACGTTGATTTAATTAAATATTTCAATCATTCCATTTATAGTTGGCCCAACCAATTTCACCCTGTATAAAATTTTTGTGCCATTTCTCGGCGGTCCCTTTTAATTTGTTTAGTGCCTGATATGAGATACTAGCGTCATTCCACTTGTAACAAGCACCGTGCTCGTCAATGATGTCAACCCATTCGTCCACATTGTCGATTTGTGGATCAAAATCAGGAATTATATTAGCCAAAATGTTATTATTAGTCTGCCCACGAAGTAAACTTAATGCAGTACTTACAGTACTTTCGATATCTGAATTGCCTTTTCTTTTACTTTCCTTGACGTTCCTTCGATGTCGTTTTCGAGGGTTCCTGGGCGGGGTGTCTCTGCTTTTTGAAGAGGCGGTAGAACTTGCCGAGGATGAGTTTGAAGAAGAACTCGATGGAGAACGTTTTCTGTTCCTTTTTCTTGGCATATTTTTGTTTTACACAAATCCGGACGAGGAAAAAAAATTTAATATTTTAAGCAAAGCGATACCACTTCTGAAATGTTAGGGGACGAGGCGAACAATGAATCAAGTCTTAAAGGAAACTGTATATTGTAATCATCATCATCATCAACAGCCTTTCCATCCCACTGCTGGGTATCGGCCTCTTCTCTGCCACGTGTTTCTCCTCAGCGCTAAGGTAGAAACACGGGGGACCTACAGTTTAACAGAATTGTAATATGAAGTATTATATATGTAACAACGTAATTGCTACGACTACCCGTGGCTCGACCGCTCTCCTTCCCACATTCGTGGTCACTCCTCTCTTCCCGGCTACCGACCCGTGCCACAGTACCTGGCTGCCAGTAGGGGAATACCCTAACAATATGTAGAAAGTATATAGAATTGCAGCGACATTTCTTTTGTATAAGTCCATTTTGAATCATTTATCTACATATTCTATTGTTTTATCGAATTATCCCATGTCCTCAGAATACTTTATAAACTTGTAATATATTTACTTAAAGCATGTTCCAGTAAATTATTAGAAGAAAATACCTTCCCTCGAACTATCTCAGCAAAAAAGCGTTAGATAGAGCTAGGTCATGGCTATATGGGGGATACTATAATTCAATATATCCACAATCAATAAAAAACACTGAATTTAGTTTACCTCACATACTTCGAAATCTTTGTGCGGTAACCAATTTTTTTCCCATAAGAAGCTGGCAGTTATTATTCTAGAATACTATTTAAATTTTGGATGACTTTTCATGGGCCTCTTCTTTTATATTAGATCCGTGTGAACATATTCAATCAGCAAAATTCCTGCATGAATATGAATTTTATACCATAAAAATCGGTTTATCCGTTTTCCGCTCATCTCAGGAATTTTCACAAAGATAATTTAGATTAATTGCTTTTTTATACGAAACTCTGCTGTACTACAATATGCAAGTTAAATACCACGAATTCTAAATACAAGAAAACACTCACAGGTTTCTGTAAATTAGACGATTTAGATACAACTTTGCACATAAACTCCTAAATGTTACAGCTGTTTACCAGTAACAGGTAGCATCGTAGGATTCTTTTACATCGTAACTAGGATTACACAAAAAGCTTCTCTGATATTAATTTTCTGATTTTCCAAACACCACGGATTTATTACAGTTTTCCCTTGCACTAAATATAGGTTAGCCACAATTTAATATGCCTGAAAATTCACGCATATTTCGCATTAGGAAAACCTGCATTGTCAGTATTTCCCACGGTTTTGAACACTGCATGGCCTTTTATTATAAAGGACTCATGCACCGCTGACTGTAAAACGAAATTTTACGCACGCCTAATTTTTGTATTGACACCCCATGTTGCATATTCAGAATACAGTGAATATTTTCCATAGACCGTGAATATATTTGAAGTGCCGCTCATTGATGTATAAAATAGTTGTACGGCATGCTAGCGTTATAAATTAATATTTACATAATTAATGTCGAACGGGAAATTTAAATCCAAACCAAAGCCGGTGTAAAATCAGCGTGCTCCTTTGTAGTCGCAACATAAAAAATATTAATTATGCTATAATGCGTCATTTTGTATCCACTCTCTAATGCGTAAATATTTGAAGATACATGCATAAAACAACCTATTGGAAATAAATATATCAATAGTATAGCACCGAACACGATTCAGTACCATAATAAAATTTATAATTTTACGGGTTGTTGTCTATAAAATAAAATTTAGACTCCTACTCTTTCGTTAATCAATCAGAATAGGAAAACTATTTATTATTGCCCTTCTGTAAATGAATACGAACTGGTTACAGCAAAATACAGTACCTCTATACAGGGTGTCCCATAAGTTGAGATGAAACGCCAGGTAACAGGTAAAATATTTATTTTTCGCAAGGTAGATTCCTCACACGAACTTCTTGAAGTTTCAAATTCGAATGCTGCATATATTTAACAACAAAACTAAATTAATAGATACTACCGATGAAAGTAGATTTTCATCAATAAACTTAATATATTACAGTGAAACCTCTCTTTATGGACACCCCTCTAATAGGGCCACCCCTCCATTATGGACACCTTTTATGTATCCCGCCATTACTCCATAAGAAAGTGTACTTTAACAACCCCTCTACTGTGGACACTCTCTATTCTGGACATGGACACGAAACTTTTAAGAAAATAATTATTTTTACCTCTCCATTATGGACAGATTTGGTATTTTAAGCTCAGACAATAACTCCTCTACCTGCATAACCAAGCAGGGACACCTTGTAAACATATTTGCAGCATCATTGAGTTCTTAATCCCCTTAATCCCACCTTTGTCCGCAGAATTATTCATTGGGGAAAGTTTTACTGTTTCTTTGAATTTTGAAAGAAACTTTAAGATAGCACAGCAATGTGAAGGGTTTAAAACTTGTTAAAGGCATTGCAATATCTCATGATCCGTGCGCACTAAACCAAAATATGTTACTGACGTCACGAACTGTTCTAAAGACCAACTTGAAAATATCGTTGCGGAAATATTTGTTGTCATTTTTAGGCGTGCGATTTTTTCCCTTGTTTATATTTAAATTTCCCTGCGTTATTAGAAGAAACGGTCTTTTTGAAGACTACAGCGGTTTATTTACTGTGTAGCTGTAAGTAGAAGTACCCAAATTTAACATTTTTACGGAATACTTATTAAAACTGTTTTTAGGTTATAATCCACCTACTGCGTTTTCTTTGCAAAAGTAGTTCGTTGTTTCAAAACTTCGCATCAGTAGCTGTTGTACAGTAAGTAACAATAATATTCTATTGGCAGTAGCAAGTTCTACCTACTTTCTTGAAATCCATTTTTACATATCTAATGTAACAATATTCTGTTTAGCCATTTTACTAATTAAAGTTTATTTACAGATCACTAGTAATTATGAGCAACGCCAAACGAACAGTGCACAGTCAAGGCCGTGATATAATTTACAGCGTTTATAAATTTATGAAGGAAGAAAAGGATGCCAAAGAACTTACTATTCCTTTAAGCAGTTTGATCGAAAGGGTGTCGCAAGCAACTGGCGTTGGATCAGCCACCGTCAAAAGAATTGTTAAGGAAAGCAGGCTACAACCAGATGGTGGCAAATTTACTTCCCCAAGGTAAACCATCAATAAAAGCAGTCCGAGGTCTACGTTGGATCAGTACGAAGAAGAAACTGTACGCACAATTATTTATAGATTTGCAAATATTCACAAAAGAAGACCAACGATGCAGGCTGTATTTGAAGCAGTGAAAGATGAAGGCATTGATTTTACTGGAAAGATACGTTCTGTTAGAAAGTTAGTGCATAAAATAGGATTCCGTTCGAAAGAAAAGCCAAGATAATCGACAAGTGCTGATTGAGAAAACAGAAATCCGAGCGAAACGACTTGAATATTTGAGGAAAATAAAACAATACAGAAGCGAAGGTAGAAATATTATATACTGTGATGAAACCTACTTGCATAGTTCACACACTGCACCTAAAGCTTGGGATGACGGATCAAGCAAATGTATGAAGTCTCCAGTTGCCAAAGGACAACGTTTAATTATTGTGCAGGCTGGCGGTGAAGAAGGCTTTGTTCCGAATGGTTTACTTACTTTCGAATCGGGCCTTAAAACTGGGGACTATCATGACGACATGAACAATAAGAATTTTTCGAAGTGGTTACAAGAGAAATTGCTTCCAAATATGCAACAAAATTCTGTGTTGGTTATCGATAATGCATCGTAACACAACGTAACCACCGAACCAAATCCAACCTCGGCTTGGAAAAAAGAGGACATGAGGAGATGGCTAACGGAAAGAAACTTACCGTTTCACTTACGAGACACAAAAGTAGAATTATATGCAAACATAAACCAGCATAAACCAGTTAACAAAGTATATGTGATCGACAAAATTTTAGCCGAACAGGGTCACGTGGCACTGCGCTTGCCTCCCTATCATCCGTAACTCAACCCCATAGAAAAAATACGGGCATTAGTAAAAAATCATGTGGCTGCCCATAATACAACGTTTAAAATGGATGATGTCAGGAAGTTGGCAGAAGATAAATTTAATGTTGTTGGTGTGCAAGAATGGGCAAACATTTGTTCACATGTGAAGACGATCGAGAACGAATATCTTGCCAGAGAATATATAATAGATGATGTGCAGGAACTTATTATAAATGTTCATGACAGCAGTGATGACTCAGAACTGTATTGGTCGTCTGACGATGAAGACGATTTAGGTTGTAAACCATTATAATTGTATATAATTTTTGCTTTATATTATCTGAAGACACTTTGATATTTAACTTAAAATTGTTTACATTCATTCCTTTCATTTTAATATGGACTGTATTTGCATTCAATATGAATTTATGTATAATATTTAATTGTGTAATCGTGTTGTACGATATTTGCATTAAATTTGACTTCAGGTACCTATAATTTGTTTTATTGTGTTCTGATTTTTGCTAAATGAAAACACTTCCCTTTAATATTAGGTTAGGGATGTACAAGCAATTTTATTATATTAAATGATAA
Organism: Limonius californicus; assembly: GCA_014611495.1. Lineage (NCBI taxonomy): Eukaryota > Metazoa > Arthropoda > Insecta > Coleoptera > Elateridae > Limonius > Limonius californicus. Next base: position 11,873 of record JABXWE010012871.1, read on the forward strand.
CGCAGTAGAAAAATTATATTTCGAGTCCCGTAGGACCTTCTTCAGACAAATAAAACAAGCATTCTACAAATTAATAGTTAACATACATGCTAGCCTGATGTTTTTAGGTTGAGCCGAAAACACTGTTTGGGCGTCCTTTTCTACAGCCTTCTCACTCCCGGTGGTGCGCAATTCGCGGATCATGAGATATTGCAACTACTCTACCTACCTACATATTTCTTTGAATAAAATTTAGTTTATTTACAACTTTGACCATTGCGTTTGGGAAAATGGCTCCGCGAAGAAATGAACTTACAATTAAAGAGAAAATTGATGTTATCCAGTTTTCTAAAACAAATAAGTGTGGTGTTCGAAAAGTAGCTGACAATTTTAAAATTTCGAAAAGTTATGTGGTGAATATTTTAAAATCCGAAGAGGAAATAAAGAAAATGTGGAACGAAAATGGAAACGACAAACGTATAAGGACCTTTCCATCAATGAGTGGAATAGTCGTGGATAAAGTGGTGTTTGAGTGGTTTTGCCAGGCTCGGGAAAAAAATATTGCAATTTCCGGTCCATTGATACAGGAAAAAGCAACAGAAGTGGCACTTGAATGTAAAATTCCAAATTTTAAAGCGTCAAATGGTTGGCTTCAACGATTTCGCTTGCGGCACAACATATCATTCAAAGCAGTATGTGGAGAGTCTGCACAAATTGATTCCGATGTTATCTTCAATTGGAATCAGAAAATTCCAGAACTAATAAAAGATTACGCCGCAGAAGACATTTATAATTGCGACGAAAGTGGGCTTTTCTTCCGCGCCCTTTCAGACAAAACGATGTGAATAAAAAGTGAAAAATGTGTTGGTGGCAAAAATGCAAAAGACCGATTAATAGTTATGTTATGTGCTAATTTAGTAGGTGATAAGGAGACTGTTTTAGTGATAGGAAAATCAGCAAAACCCCGTTGCTTTAACGGCCTGAATTTAAGAAAATTACCAGAGACCTGGAAATCTAACAAGAAAGCTTGGATGACTCGAGAAATTATGACTGAATGGTTAAGTAAGTATGCCCATTTTAACTGCTTTACGTGCAACATAACTGCAACTAAGTCTTTATTTATTTTTAAGATGAACTAGATCGAAAAATGGGCAGAAGAAAGAAGAAAATTTTACTGTTTCTTGATAACGCCACATCTCACCAGGATATTCCTCTGCAAAATATTAAATTAATCTTTTTTTCTGCCAATTGTACGTCAGTAGTGCAGCCTCTTGATCAAGGCATAATTCAAAATTTCAAAATAAAATACAGAAAATTTGTGTTAAGGCAGTTAATTGCTGCTATGGAGGTTAATGATGATATTCAAAATTTATCAAAGTCGATTGACGTTGTCCGTGCAATAACCTGGATTTCAAAAGCATGGGAAGACGTAACGGCCAGCACAATTTCAAATTGTTTTAAAAAAGCTGAAATTTATTTGCGAGCATTGTCATCCACCAATTTACGAGGACTGGAGGAAGACTTTGAAGATGATTTAGATTTGGTTTCATTGCGTGCGTTGCTGCTATCTTCTTCTAGCTTAAATGCTCCAGTTAATGATTTTGTTGCTATTGACGATAATGTGGTTACAGAAGACACGTCAACCAGCATTCAAGAAATAATTAGGAATAAAGACAATGCGGACAGGGAAGAAAGCGATGAAATCGATGAGGGGACCATGAATGATAACCAGGGTGATAATAGAATGCCAGTTGTACAGAATTATGGGGAAGCGCTCCGTCTACTTCAACAATTAAAAAAATTTGCCATATTTAAAAATGATAAAACTAATTTGAAAACAGCGAATTAGAAATTCAATTAGAACATACAATTTCTACGGGATTTTATACAAATAAACAAACTAATATTACAGATTTTTTAAAATAACTTACATGGTGTTTACTGCTATGACGCCTGATAATAATTTCCTAAAGAAATTCCTGTAAATTAGATAAGTAATGCGTGGGTAATGTCAGCCTCCCGGAACCTCAATCGAAGATGGGCGGTTCTCAAAATAAAGTCGAATAAATAAAGTAATTAACTCCTCGTCAATCACCTAAAAAGGGCGCCACCAGCTTAAAAAATACGCTGACATTAATCCAGATGTAGATTGAGAGTAAGCTGGACCTCGGGTTCTCCACTTACCTAATTACTTAGTCGCTACAAATTCAACAAGATAGGGTAACAATAAATAATAAGACCAATTGCAACAACGGTAATTTAATGAGGCAAATAAAACACCAATTGAAGTAATCCCCAATTAACATTTACAATAATAATGCCAATATGCTCTTGAACCCTGTATAAGTACACACCACCCGTTCAAGTCACTTAATATAGTGTTAAATAAAAATTGAATTAATCGAGCAATGTAAAAATACTACGTTTTGCAAATAAAAACAACGTTTAAGAAACAATAAACACCCTAACCGCTGAAAGTACTTTCATCGATATAAGCGCTCTGTAAACACAAAATACCCTAGATACAAGTCCGAACAAACGCAATATTACGGCTCAAGATGACGTACCCTGTATATATTAAGTGAAATTTACGTTAATATGTACGAAATACGTACGTAAGTGATTTAATCGACTCCGAAATTAAATAAAATAAACAGAAATCACTTCCCTGCGAATTTAGAGATAGCACGGCGTTCTTTGAAATCTGTCGTGGCCGTCTGGACACGTGTTGCTGTTTGCCAGATGACGATGTACTACCCATAAAATGCTTCTTGCTCGCAAATTCAGGAATCCATAAAGTAAATAAACCTTGACAAAATCTCACTGTCCCCAACTTGTTGTCTAAATAACGTAAATAAAGAATGTGTTAGGCTAGCATGTTTAAATAAAGATGGATGACACTTACCAATCGAAAAATTCCGATTGACGTGAATACAAGATTAAACGAAGATCAAAAATCGGTCAAAGACCTACATCGAGAATCCACCAACTACAACGGATTACGATGTCCATGAAGATTCCTTCAATAAATCGAGATGAACTCTCAAGTACAAAATACTTTAGCGGAGGAATCTACTTCAACGTTCAATCAAATGAAACAGTCACAGGAAGAATGGTTGCCGGAAATGAAATTTTGTCTACTAACTTAAGTTATGCGTCGTAATTCCAATTGGTATCTTAAGAGAGAGGGCAACTAATGTGAAATGGGTTGCAACCAACCAGGCGCAAAAATACCGTTACACTGCACATGTACATATGTACAATGTATGTGTCATGTATGTATGTTGCTTGTATACGTCATTTAATTGATTACTTTTTGTAAATGTATTTTTTATGTAGTTTGTGTTATGTATATAATGCATATGTAATATGTAATGTCATTATATTTTATATACAAAATGTTTAAGTACGTACATATTTTTTATCCCATGAGTGTCCCTAATAGAGAGGTTTCACTGTAACAACAAAATGAATTCTGCACAAGTTCAAATCGCAAATTTTTTCACTAAGATTTTGTTGAAAACGCGGTATT
>JABXWE010012873.1:0-14621 GCA_014611495.1 Limonius californicus
AATAATTTACTAATTTGCAAATTTTTGTATTATAATGAAGAGCGAATGCTAGAGTGTTATACATTTTTGAAATCAGAAAAATGAATGCCACAAAATGGCGCCAAAACAAAAGAGCGCCGCTATTTAAAAAAATGAAGTTGATGACGGTTCCAGAAAAACGAAACGTGCTATTTCAAATATGATTAGACAGCAATATCCAGAAGAAAAAGTTGCTGTGGAAAAGTGTTTTCAGATTTTTAAAATTTTTGTTAATAAAGGAATAAGAGTCGAAAAACAAAAATCGATTTTTTTCGTTTTTTGCCCATATTTACGAAACAAAAGCAGCTACTTCAATTTTCATTCCAGATTATTAATAATCATAAAATTCCGCAACTTTGCCGCAATTTAAACGAATCTCTATCTCTTATAATAAGCGAGATCCCAATGGTGCCGGTCGAATTTGAATAACCCTGTATATATATATATACCTCTATTATGTTTGCACCTTTATATTTGGTAAAGAGACCTACATATACGCCCCCGCATTGAAGCGATAATATTAGCACATTAATACCTGTAATAAAGATGATCTCCTTTCATATGCAAAGAAAATATTATTACAATATTGTTACATAAGTTTTTGAAACAACACAACGGCCACACTTCAAACATAAACTTTAGAAGAACTTTTATCTCAGGATTTATTAGATGAATTTTTGGTTAGTGTTGTATAACCTTAATATTTTGCAGAGCTGGTTAATTGATCAAAGCGATGGATACAAGGTAAAAAACATGAACTTATAAAATGCAAGAAAAAATGAATTAAATGTTATCTAATTATCTATGTTTTTTTTATAAACCGTTAAACAACTTTAATAATGAAATGATAAAATAAAATGAAATAAATAGTAAGTTCCAATCTAACAAAGCACTTTTAAACGGACCCACCTTTTCACATAAAAACACTTGCTTATTTTCTTTTGGTGTTGGTAAATTCACTGGCAGATATTAGGATGGTACACCTGCGCCCAGCTGATTCCACACTTCAGAACGAATGTCCACCACTTGTTGCTTTTTCTAAGTTCCTCGTAGAAAAACTTTGGATTGAGTATCTTCACATTTGTAAAATCGTTCCACAAGGTAAGTAACGCAAATATTATTTACTGCTTATTACTTCAGTAGTTAAAATATTTATACTTTATTTTTAAATTGTAAACTCCAAACTTGCTTCACTTTTCAAATTGTTATTGATTCAATGTTACTTATTTCTCTTAATTTATTTTAAATTAAATTCGATTGCTATTCCAGCTGCAGTTCCAGCATATGATGCGAATATCTCCCAAATAATTAAAAGGCATTATTAATCTGTGTTCAAATTGTAGAAGACTCCTAACCGTCAAATTTGTTGACGTCTCAAATGTCAAATACGAACAAAAACATGTCGAACAGAACCGAATTCTATTTACTCAGGTTTGAAATTATTCACAAATAGCTTTATATTTTATACGACGAATTTTAGACTCTCTAAAAGGCTGTATTGAAATGGGTATATATTATGTAGGTAATTTTCATAATTACATCTTAAATGTTGCTAAAAGTTTATTGTAGTACTTAGATACAAGGTACGTTAAAGATATGAAATAATTATAAACCAAAGGGTTTGCTTAAACATTTGAAAATATAAATACAGATCTATTATTTTTCGTTCCTGCAAATAGTTGTAACGAAGTTTCAGGGAAGCAACCGTTTCAGAATTTGATAATTAAATGTCAGGTCGCTTTAGTTCCTGAAAGAGGCGTCTGCAGCAATGCGTAGAGAAAGGGAACAAGTATATATCCAGAAGCCCAGCATAAATTTGGGTAACTATGAGTCAAAGACTTCAACGAGGAAGTTAGCCGAGAATAGAATTACCAGTCCGCCAGAGAAGGAAGCAAACCGAAGTTGAACCTCCGAAATATTCTCAGTCCATGAGAATATTCCAGTCCGTTGGAGAATTTTATAAAATCCGCGTACCTGTACGGTGTCGCATTTATTCGTTTTGTGGAACACTTTGCCGTTGGGGTTACCTTGATTGATGTCCAGAAGGTTGTTATGTGTTTTCCGTTTCGCTGTTGTATCAAGGGGTACTTAACAGGCCGTCGGCTACTGCCGGATTAAATAGGAATAACTTGATTCAACCCCAGAAAAAGGCAACTCTTTAATGAGTTGACCAATCGCCTTTCGGCGGATCATCTTCGAAGCCCAATGCCCGTGGTTCTGCAGCCATTTCTCCATACCATCGAAGGTTCCTGTCTTCGCTGGCGTTCATCGTTAGCAACTGGAAATCGCCGTATATTGTGTCGTCTCCTCTGAACTTTAAGGTAAAACAGACCAGTTTTTTTTGTGTGTGGTGAAACTAAACTTGTGCGCGACTTGCAAAATTTAGCGGAATTAAACATTGTCTTGTTAAACCCAAAAAAGCGACCTTCAGTCAAAAATCTTTTATTTGCACGAAATAGTTGTAAAAAGAAACTTTGTTTATGCCATGTTTTCCTGTAAACTACGCCATTGACCACACAGATACATCATAGTAGAAATATTGTGAGTCAACGGCGGCGTCTCCTACGAACGTTCAAGGATTTTAATTGTAATTGTAATTCAAACTTCGGCGTTATAACCCTTGTCATTTTTTTGTTGTACCATCGATACCAAGAGGTTCATTATATGTGTTTTAAAATTTACTGCCTCTTTTATTTATGTGTACTCTGTATGTGTTTATGTAAAAATTTTGCAAGCTTCAAATATATATATATAGGAGGAGGCACAAAATAAAGGTAGGTTCCATCCCGTGAGCTGTTGGCTTCTCGGCCTTCCACGAGGACCTACACAATCAGCTGGATTTGTAAGGTAGCGCCCACTTATTTTGACTCGCCCTGTACACAACTAAAGATTTTCTCCCATAAGTGATTTTCACGAACTCCCCCTAATCCTCTGAGCTAAGCTGTAGGCCCTTTTCCATCAAGATAGTTACCACTCGTCGAAAAAGCTCGATTGGCCGGTAACAAATTGGCGCCGCAACGTGTGTCTTTTTTTTGCGACCGTAACAAGGTTATGCCAGTTAGTGTCAATGAGGTTAACATACCAGTGAAATAAGAGATTAGAGGTCTTATAAACCAGTCAGGCCAGGCTAATTTGACCTTTGATTTTCATATTTTTCCCGTAATTGGGAATTTCCAAACTAATTTAACAATATGTTATAGTCGGTCAGGCCAGATTGTACGTATTTTTAAAATTAGGCATTAACAATTTCAAGTACTTACCGTACAGTTATATTTTATTTTACAATATTCTACGGAACATTTAAATTCATTTATCGTCGAGATTACGAAACCCAGAACGTTTTCCCAGCATATTTGGTTTTAGCGACCCGGGGGTTATTTTCATCCGTTCATTGAACCAGCGAAGACACGCTGCCCAGGCGGATTAAATTAACCAGTATGCGTACCAGGTGATAATTTAATCTAATAACTGTGTGAACACTAAAACCGATTCCGATTTCGGGATACATTGTCTCAAACGCATTTAAAACTAACTGCCAGGTGGCAACCATTTTCGGTTGTTTATGTAAATACAGAATACGGCTGCATGCGGCCTAGAGCTGCAACGTAATCTTCGCCGTCCATTCAACCGAACTTCGGATTCTATCCAGTGATGTACCGACCAGGATTTTGCAGACATTATTACTTTCTTTATACCTCAGAATCAAATATATTTTTTCCTTTAATGTAACAGTTAAATATAATAAATCCTGTTATAACCATTACCGTCTCTCCGCACGTTATTACGAACTTCTGGCTCTGAGCTAAAACCAGGCAACCGTCCCCACGTGGGCGGACCGTTACACAGTCGACATGCAATTGAGCAGTTAAACAAGAAATTTATGTTGAAAGTATGGATCTTAATAGCTCTATTTTGCTATTAACTAAATTTAAATCAATTAAGTTTTAGAATTTACCACATAGCAATAGAGATTGTAATCCTACTACTTGAATGTATTTTACTGCATGATTCGGTAGAAGCTGCTTCTGGATGAACCAATATTAGCATAGGATATTGTGTGGCGCTATAGACTAAAACATTGATATTGTTTTCATCGTAAATCCATATGCAAAATTCAGTTGGATGCATTTGATGCTGCTTCATGTTTTACGTTCATATATTTAGAAACCTAGTTGTAGTAGTAGTCGTAGTAGTACCTCTTCAAAATTTTCATTTTTAATGCGCAATGAAGAGCATGATTTCTAACTCCACTTTGCCCTTCGCATTGTTAGTTGAAGTACCAGATTAACGTATGTTATAGTAATAACCAGTTAATTCACAATTACATTAAATTAAATGTACTTGAGACAATATTTTGATTATTTACAGAAGATAACAGACTACAGTTTATGCCTTCAAAATATGTAAAATTTTTATCAAATGCTTTTAAACATAAAGAAGTTTGTCAAACAATTTCAATTAAAAAAAATATTAGAATATTTGATTGTTTACCATAAATTTAACTGCGTGATTGTTTTTCATTCTAATTTCGATGTTGTTCGAAACATATTAAAACTATATTTTACCAACACTATGGTGTATATTCAACATGATAGGTACATAAAATGGTTTACATTCACAACAATTAATAAACGAAATTTACAATTATAGGAAAAATTTTAATATTTATTTGCACTAATACTTGAAATTGGATATTTTATTATTACAAACAAACCGAGACTCCCTCTACTAAAAATGTAAAAAAAAAACTAGATATAACTGGAACCTATACCCGCCAACACTTGTCTAAATGAAAACGTTTTCAATTGACGTTAGTGGTCAAAACTATCTAATTACTAATAGATACAATTGGTAGTATAATTTTCAATAATAACGTATTATACTTTTCTTCAATTGGCAACATACAAACCACGAAGATTAAAATCTTTATTGCTATGTGATAACTTGTAAAGCATTTTGCTAGACTCAAATTTAGCTACTAGTAAAGCTACAAGAAGAAACCAAACCGCATACATTAGTTCTCCCATCAAATAATTGTAATTGTGAGATCTTAATGAAGAGACACATTTAAAATCACAAAGACTCTAGACTTTTTTGTATTCGCATACGGTTCTGAGACTTGGACGAGCAACGCAATTTATCGAAAAAGAACGGAAATGTTAGGTTATGGAAGAGTATTGATGATACTTTAGACTGCTGACAGAACGAATCCCTCAGTCCTTAATGAGTTCAAAATCCTACAGCCAAATAGCCTTTTACTAATCGTTCAGAAACATATACTGGTGATTTTCATGTCTAGATTGCTTAAGGAAGCAGGAAATAATTTGGCATTTACGCCGGATCGAAGAGTTTAGAGAATTGGCCAAAAAGGCAGCTTCAGTCGGACAAACGCTTCGAAATTTTTTGCCTGCGTTGTTCATCTAGGTTGCAGGCTAGAACCTAGTTTCAGAAACCTCTAATTGGGAGGATCAGGTATTATTTTGAACAATATCTTTACATTATTTAGATTTCCTTATTTTTGACAAAATAATCTTAATGGTTATACAAGAATACCATTTGTTTTTCATTCATATACACTACCGCCCCCTCGAACCGCTTTTCGCATTGCTTCGGGGGGTGCGGGCGTCCCTTATACACTAACCATTCATGCAACATGCACCCTAAACTTAACTAGCGAAATACGGTTGCCCTAGCTGGGATTCTAAACCTCGACCGGTCGGCCGCATTTCGCTGTGACCTCTAGTGGCAGCGCGCATCCGCACTACTCCACTGAGGTCTCATGTAACAATACCCAAGATTTGGAATTTGGAAACTACATACTTTAGGGATTAAATTCGCAGCATAGGTTTATTCAAATGAAACTAGCCTCTATGCAGCAACGTATGAACATAAAACTTCAAAATAGTGGTCTAAATATTACCATGATTATATGCAAAAAGTGATCCGACAAGTCTCACTTTTGAAGGCTGCAATTCAGTAACAGTACACTTTTGTATATAGATAAGTTGAGTTAAATCATCCCATTTTGGTCTCAGCAAAATACATTTAAATGCAATAATTTCCAACAATAAATAAATGAACGAATTGGTAACTTTTATCATATTTCCAGCGCTCAGCATGTCAAGTTCGTTGATAGTTGATATTCTACGGTAGAATTTCCTTTATTTTGTTGCAAAATATAGCATTAAATAATTCTATAATTACCAACAGTAAGGAAGTGAACAAACTGGTATCTTTCATCACATTTCCTGTGCACAGCAAGTCAAGATCGTTGAGAGTTGTTATTCTACGGTAGAATTTCCTTTATTTTGTTGCAAAATATAGCATTAAATAATTCTATAATTACCAACAGTAAGGAAGTGAACAAACTGGTATCTTTCATCACATTTCCTGTGCACAGCAAGTCAAGATCGTTGAGAGTTGTTATTCTACGGTAGAATTTCTTTTATTTTGTTGCAAAATATAGCATTATATACATTTAAACGCAATAAATTCCAGCAGTAAAGAAATGACCGATTTGGCAAATTTTCTCACACTTCCATTACACCGCCCGTCGGGTTCGTTGACAGCTGTTTTCCTACGATAGAATTTCCTGTATTTTATTGAACGGATTGGACAATTTCATCAAATTTCCAGTGCACAGCAAGTCGAGGTCATTGACTTTTGTTATTCTACGGTAGAATTCCCCTTATGTTGTTGCAAAATATAGCATTAAATACATTTAAATGTAATAATCTCCAGCAGTAAAGAAATGAACAATTTGGCCACTTTCATCACACTTCCAGTATATCGCACGTCGAGTTCGTTGGCAGCTGTTATTCTACGGTAGAATTTAGTTTATTTAGTAGCAAACTATGGCAGAAAATACATTTAAATACAATAATTTCCAACAGTAACCAAATGAACGAATTAGCCAATTTCATCACATTTCCAGTGCACAGTCGACGTCGTTGACATTTTGTAATTCTACTGTAGAATTTCCTTTATTTTCTTGCAAAGTAAGTAACTATGGCAGAAAATACATTTAAATACATTAATTACCTACAGTAAAGAAATGAACGAATTGGCCATTTTCATCACATTTCCAGTGTTGGCAGTTGCTATTCTACTGTAGAATTTGCTTTATTTTATCGTGAAATATAGCAGAAGATACATTTAAATGCAATAATTTCCAACAGTAAAAAACGAACGCATTGGGTCTGATATACCGACCCATGTAATTACAAATTGAAGTATTAACGGTATCTTATTTTTTAATCAAATAATACTGATAAATTTTAGACAAGAAATAAATCATACACCTTCACTATTGGCTTAAATCGAGACGGCACGAGTATAAAAGGTTTCATTCTGCCCAGAAAAGATACACTTCTTACTAATCCTGACAAAAATGAAATACGTACTTGTACTTACACTGTTCTTGACTGTTTTTGCAGCTGCAATAGCTGCAGGAGGTAAATAACTTTTATTATTTAATACATTATAAATCAATTTTACATGCTTTCAAATATGTAGAATACATTCGTTTTATTTTAAACATATTATTGCTCCATATATAATTTGTTTTATTTTCCAGCTGAAGGAAGTCCATGCCAATTATTGGGAATTTCAGTGCCTCTCACAATTTGCAAAGCAGAATGTGATATAGCTAATGCTCCCGCTGGCGCTTGTAAAAGTGGTCTACAATGCTGTGCCTTGTCCAAGTAGAAGGTGCAAATCCGTTTGATGTATTCTGAAATTGTCATTATGAATGTTAACCTATAGGTATAAATAAAATAAAATTTAACAGAATCAAATACGTTTCCATTGCTTAAGCGCATATTCCAACTGCGCCGCACCACAGATCAGAGGAGCGTCATAATGCGGCGCTGCACAGGTTTCGACTCAGAAGTTTAACTATACTAAGTACGGTGCAGCAAAGTCTGTGCAGCACGGAACAGAGCAGCGCTGCACCGATTTAAATATGTATTATTTGAAACGTCTACGCCGGTCCTTGTACTAAATTTTCATATATATAGATACAATTTTCGTGAAAATTAATTTGTACTGTGGAAAATAATCCCTTAATTTACGACGAAACATTATCAGCGTACAGAAGCAATAATGCTAGAATGCGTGGAAAGATGCGAGAAAGTAGGCGAAAACAAAAAAAATTATCTGTAGAGCATGATACGTTATTTATTGAAATTTTCACAAATAACAAAGTAGATATCTATTTTTGAATAGCGACTTACTGTCAAAGGACTATTCCAACAGGAGAACTAAAGCAGTCGGCAAATTGATTACGACAGTCCATTGCATGTCTACTTGGTGTTTGCATGGTTTAAATTTGCTACGCAATGATGATGTGTGCATCTCCTTTGAATTACTTTGTATTCTTGCATTTACGAAAGTGTAATTATTCGGATTGTTCGTAAGGACCAAATTATGAAGAATACACCATGCTGCTGATATTATAGTAGCGCAACTAACAATAACTTTTTTTGTGGTTAATTTCTCTTCATGAATCCCTAATTGACTAAAATAAAGAGTTCTTAATAATACTATATGTTATGTTCTTTTAAATTTTGCCGCTCTATATGAATTAATTTCTTAATTTGATTGCCGTTCCATAGGAATTATAACGTTATTTTAATTGCAGTTTTATTTTGAACACAGTAATGGTTATTTTGCGTCTTTCTAAGATGGAGTTGTGTTGGACTGCAGGTTTGTTAGTATTTTCCCAGAAATTAATTTATGACCAAACCAGTTTCAAGGTTTTTTCTTTGTAAGATATTTTCGCCGATCAGACGGGATTTCTAGGAATTTCTTTGTTGAACAGTGCTAGCATTCAGGAAATGTTTTTGGGCTTCTCCCAAAAGCCACACGTGTTAGTTTCCGTTCTAGAATCATTTCGTAATATGGTGCAATCTTTTTTGGGGGAAATGTAGATTCCCGTTGCGAAAGTTCGCCAGTCAGCCTTCGACCTTCGCTGAACTCCGGTTGCTCGAGCCCATCCACAGGGACCGTAATTAAGATGTGCTGCAGGGGCAGCTTTTGGGTTGTTTTTGAGGGGTGTCCGTTTGTGTGAATTTCGTCTCGCAGTTTTATCAAGGGGCACAAAAAGACCATCGACTACTGTCGGATTTAGAAAAAACACTGGATTCAATCCCGGTAAAGGCAATTCTGTGTGAATTTGCCGATCGCCTTTGGCGGATTAATTTCGAAGCCCAGCGCCTGTCCCTTTGCTGCTACTATCGTCCGAAGAGTCCTGTCTTTCGTTCAACGTTAACAGCCTGTTAAAATCAACGTATTCTTCAGGGGCGTAACAGCCACATCTCGTTCTAACGCTGCCCCAGGAACGTTGTCTTGCTTCTCTTTCCTGCATCTGAAAATCGCCCTTATATTGTGCCTATCTCGCTCTAATACATCCACTGGAATTCAAGGTAAAGAACCAGTTTTTCTGTGCAGTGTAAAAGAAACCTTTTTTTCTCGCGCAATCTTGCAAAATTCCATGTTATTGAACTTGTATTACGCAACCTAAAAGCGATCTTCAGTCGCCATTTGTTTATTGTTAATTGTAAAAAGATATTAATACGGCATTTTTCCTGTAAACTCTACACCATTGGCCACACAGATTTATTGAAATATCTTAAATATCGTGCCTAAACGGCGGCGAGTTTTGTTTTCTTGGACGTTCAAATATTATTTGTAAAACCAAAAAATGCCATTTCCTGTCTTTTCTTCTTGTATCGCCATTTCAATAATTTCATTATATGCGTTTTAAAATTTACTGCCTCTTTTATTTTTGTATACACTGTATTTGTTTGTGTATAAATTTTGCAAGCTTAAATGTATAGGAGAAGGCACAATAAAGGTGAGTTCCATTCCCGTAAGCTGTTCGCTTCTCGGCCTCCACAAGGACCTACAATCGGCTGCATTTGGAAGGTGGCGCCCACTAATTTTGACTTACCCTGTACACAACTAAAGATTTCTTCCCGTAAGCGATTTACACCAAATCCCCTTACTCCTCTGAGCTAGGCTGTAGGCCGTTTTCCATCTATCTGGTTACGGGTCGTCGGAAAAGCTCGATTGGCCCGTAACTTATGTTATTAATTCATACTAGGGCAATACCGTCGCTTAAGTTAGAAACTGCAATGTTTCCAGAAAAGCATATTCGATGCATTACGATGACTAAAGAAAGCTTTGATAAGTCGTATGACTGGCTCAAAGTAGCTACAGTGAACGAAAATTCAAATTATAGACAAACCATCAGTACCAGAGAATGTCTTGCAGTTACTTTAATTGTTTTAATGGCCTTTGTAAACGCTAATTGTCAATACATTATGATAGATGTTGGGTCACCTGAATCCGATAGTGACGGAGGGGTTTCTGCAAATTGTACTTTCTGAGAGGGCGTGACTAAGTAATGATCAGAAATTGGATCTATCACCAAACAAACTCTTCCATATTCAGATATTTCGTTGTCTTTAGTTTTGGTTGCAGATGAAGCATTTCTTTTAAAATTACGTATAATAAAGCCGTTTAACGGGCGAAATTTGACTAATCGTAAATGGATCTTTAATTATAGATTACCTACAGCAAGATGAGTTCTTGAAAATGCTTTTGGTATTACTGCTCATATATGAAGAATTTTTTAAAACGAATAGAAGTTAATGTTATTTGTGCTACTATAATATCAGCAGCATGGTGTATTCTTCATAATTTTCAATATATCAAGTATCATGCTCTACAGATAATTTTATCTGTTTTCGCCTACTTTCCCCCATTTTTACACGCATTTCTTTAGCATTATTGCTTCTGGACGCTGATAATGTTTCGTCGTAAATTAAGCGATTATTTTCTACAGCACAAATTAATTTTCACGAAAATGATATCTATATATATGAAAATTTACTTGACGGATCGGCGTAGATGTTTCAACTGATACATATTTAAATCGGTGCAGCGCTGCTCTGCGCCGTGTTGCACAGACTTTGCTGCACCGTACTTAGTGTAGTTAAACTTCTGAGTCGAAACCTATGCAGCACCGCATTATAACGCTCCTATGATCTGTCGTAGGGCGCAGTTTTTGGTGGAATATGCGCTTAAGCAATGGAAACGTATTTGATTTCTGTTAAATTTTATTTTATTTATACCTATAGGTTAACATTCATAATAACAATTTCAGGATACATCAAACGGATTTGCACCTTCTACTTGGACAAGGCACAGCATTGTAGACCACTTTTACAAGCGCCAGCGGGAGCATTAGCTATATCACATTCTGCTTTGCAAATTGTGAGAGGCACTGAAATTCCCAATAATTGGCATGGACTTCCTTCAGCTGGAAAATAAAACAAATTGTATATAGACCAATAATATGTTTAAAATAAAACGAATATATTCTACATATTTGTAAGGATGTAAAAATGATCTATGATGTATTAAATAATAAAAGCTATTTACCTCCTGCAGCTGTTGCAGCTGCAAAAACAGTCAGGAACAGTGCAAGTACAAGTACGTATTTCATTTTTGTTAGGATTAGTAAGAAGTGTATCTTTTCTGGGCAGAATGAAGCCTTTTATACTCGTGCCATCTCGATTTAAGCCAATAGTGAAGGTGAATGATTTAATTCCTGTCTGAAATTTATCAGTATTATTTGATTAAAAAATAAGATACCGTTAATACTTCAATTTGTAATTACGTGGGTATATCAAACCAACTTTAGACGCAAACGACTTAGAATTATTGTAACTAACGACTTTTTTAAATATTATGCTACCCTGTTTAAGCTGCAACTGTGAAAACTTCTAAATAAATAGACAAAGCAGAAAACACATAAAAAATCGTTAGTAGAGTCGATTCTCCTTTAAGAAGCCGAGACATTGACACTGAATGTCAAATACAAGAAAATTAATAACTGTAGCAGTGTACTATCTAAGAAGAAGCTTTGAATATCAACAACAGAATAAATGAGATGGAAACAAAGTGGCGTTGTAGATAGATGAAACGAAAAAGACTAAACTGGTTCGTACACCTTATGTACCAGAGCGAGTGAAGGAGAACAAAACGAATCTGGACATGGATTCCGCCAGGTAGAAGGCTATTAGTAAATTACTGGAAACAGGAGAGATAACAGAGGAAGAATAGTTTAGAGAATTATTAAAAAAGGATTCAATCGTAACGATACCGTTTAACATAATCCATTTCAATTGTAATATATATGTACTTTACAATTTTGCAAGTACATAACAAAATTGTTTAGAAATAATCCTAGAAATAAGTAAACAGAATTCAGACCGGATAGACTTAGAGGCAAACACCTTGTTGGAAAAAACTTACCAGCACACAAAGGTACTTGTGTTAGAAAGTACACGTTTATTCTGCGTCCAAAAGTGCCAGCGTTTACGTTTATAAGCGTTTAAACATTCCAGCGTTTCATCTTCTCTGTGTGCTAAGATCTGTATGTTCAAACACCTCTGGTATAAATTATCTATGAGTTCAAATTTCCACGCGTTACATAGTCCCTGCGTTTCTCCGTTCAAGAGACTCTGCATTCAAATTTCTATGCGATTTAAATTTTCTGGGTTTAAAAATATCTGCTATTAGAAGTTTTCTCTGCGTGTAAGACGCTGTGCATTTAAACTGTATCCAGAGGTCTCTCCGGTCAAACGTTTCCGCATTTGAAACGTCTCTACATTCAAGAAGTCCCGCATTTTAATTCTTCTACGTTATAGATCTTTGCTTGTAATATTTCCTGCTATTAAACTTCTTTGCGTTCAAACTTTTTTTGCGTTAAAATTCCTCTGCTAATTCGTGCATTTTTTCACTTGTTAGGCAATGGTTTTTGCCTGCTATGAATATTACTTAAATCTATAACAGCTTAAAATAATTATAAGGGTTCGAAGGAAAGGTCGTGCATGAAAAACATGAGGCGGTCGAACCTTAAGAAGGGAAAAGACGGCAGTCTGAAATAGGCAGTGGGGTAGCTAGCTAGGCTAAGCGTGCGTCTTTGGCGTAATAACTAATTAATAGCGTTTGCGAATCTACTAACCGATTGCGATGCGTTTATCCTCTTAAGCTGAGGCAAGATGCGCTATTAGGGTGATCACCTATGTGTTTATATGTACAGATGGGCTGCAATTGCAATATCAGCTAACATAAGCAGTGGCGTCCTTGAGGTGTTATATGTGTTTACCCAAAGGGTTACGTATTATCTACTTAATGTATGTGATTCACAAGCATTGGATTCTATCATCCTTGTGATACAAGATTGGTGTGTCTATGTAAGTAGTAAGTAGCCGGAAACAGTAGCGTAGTGAATATAAGTAGCTGTATGAGTAGATAATGTGTGTGGCATGATTAATCATTATTCCCCTAGCAATCATTCGGGAGGTAATCAGTCGGCAGAGGTGCATCGTAAATGTGCCTGCGTCGAGTTATTATTATTTATGCCAGGAGGGCATCGACTGATTTTTACGCGGGGGTGTGGACATTAATGATACTCTCCCCTTCGCATGTGGGGATTGAGGGGGTGACTCCCCCCCCGTGACTCCTGTGACTAACAGAGAAGGGCTGTGGAATTAGTCCATGGTCTGAATCCCTCTGGAGGATTAGTGCACCAGAAGATATGCATGATGATCGTAATTACTGTACGCCTACAAATGGCACTTACTGTACGCCTACAAATGACACTTACTGTACGCCTACAAATGGCACTTACTGTACGCCTACAAATGGCACTTACTGTACGCCTACAAATGGCACTTACTGTACGCCTACAAATGGCACTTAATGTACGCCTACAAATGGCTATTACTGTACGACTACGTATGACAGCGGCCACAGCAGTTAGCCGGCAGATGAACATCCGTATCCTGTTCGAGTCCCAATCCATGGGCACGGGGCTGGAGGACCCCCGGTGAGTACAACTGCCCAACATTTATTGACAGATCAGTAAGTCTGTGTTTTATTATCTGTTGCATGTCACCTGCCTGTCGCCGCCAGTGAGTCTGATCGCATCCGCTGTTTGTTTACCCAGGAACTACATACATGAAATGCAGAAGTGCTGCAACCGTATTTAAATTTGAAAATTAAGTAGTTTTTATTCGCCCCCCGTAAGGTCGACCCTAACAGTTGTAAACACGAATTAATAATAATGCATGTTACATTTTACCAAGAAAGTATAGCTTTATTCTGTATCTCGAGTAAAACATATTTAAATAGTAGAAAAGACTGGTGTGTATTCATAATTTTAACCGTCTGTGAATCACATAGAAAGTATGTGTTATTACAGTACGTCCATCACACCTTGGTGTTAACTTCACCCACTTCACAGACTTCACACTTCAGCTAAACGTGTGCGTCTATGTAATAACAAAGGCAAGCTTTGTTTTATTATTATTATAATACAGGGTGAGTCTGGAGGAAATTTTCCAAACTCCGGGAACGAACTATTTAGTATCTGACTAAAAATACAAAAATTGTAATACAATCTTATTTGTCTTCAAATTACAGCGTCTTAAAAGGTTTAAATTTAATAGAGCAGATTAGCACATTTTCATTGGCAAACAATAATTTCTCAATTACTATCAGACTGTTTACAATTTTCTAAAAGTGAT
>JABXWE010012874.1:0-33787 GCA_014611495.1 Limonius californicus
CTATCACAAGTATGATATACAAAAACCGAAATATTTGCACATAATATCATAATTTTTAGAAGAAGACAATTTTTCGTTTAAATGTCACCCATAAAATCACATTTTTTTTCAAAAGATGTTCATACATGTTGTTTTCTAAAGGTATGGCTTATAGAAATAAAAAATGTAATTTTATAAATAAATAGCAAGTATCTATCACAGCAGGTATTATTCACAAGAATCGAAATATCACCAATGATTATCTACACACAAGCAATTATTAAAAAGAATCAGTTTTAAAATTTGAAAAACGTCAAATGAAATCTGTTCGAAATTTGAAAGTTTGTGAAATAATAATTTATAAAAATTGTAAAATATAATCTTACACACTAAATTACTTATATACGTTTCATTGGGAATTAGAAATATTTATATACTTAACTTGTTTGTTTAAATACCAAAAGAAAAGTGTTTTCTTTGATACTGTTAGAAGGACACAAATTTTTTAAGTAGAAGGCGAGCAGCAATAACACATTTGGGGATTGTATTTAGAATAACAGAAGAAATCTTCCTACTTCCTTCAAAAAAAGCAAAAAATAGTCCATTAACTTTGAAGAATTTAAACATCGATATGTGATACGTATCCAAAAATTAAAATCTGCATGGGACTTCTTTTTAAGTAGAAAATTAATCCCAGGAAACTTCCAAAAATTAGATTTATGGCACAATCAACAGCTTTGGGCTATCGATCTGCAATACCACCAAATTAAACTTTCCTGCCGTATAACACCGCCCATGATAGAAAAAAACTATTTTTCATTTTAATTAGTATCATATTACCTTTCTCAAATTGCAAAAAAGGGAACAACAGTATCTTTTGGGCAGAACAACTTTGAATAGTCTTGCTGTTTTTAATTTAAGTTGAATATTTGTAATTCCCAGAATATTTAATTATTACCACATATTTTAAATAACTATAATTGTGATATCTAAAAAGCTAATCTAGCCGACACATTAGCCACCACCATTAGTTTTGGTAGTAACAACTGCGATTGTTAAGTTAACCCAGACGGATTTTAAAAGCACCCATTCGACTCGTATCTGCGAAATATTTTTTACCATAACTAACATGGGTATAACCATAACTAATATGGGTATATTCACAATACCCGGTAAATTTCGCGACATACCCTTGAGAACCACGTAAACCGATCTATTATTAGATTTCTTAGAAACAAGTAGCTTCCGATGGTTCTTTTTGTGTGAGGCAACTAACCGTAATATGGCTATCATGATGGGCGTGTAACCCTTCTCTTGCAGCCGCGGTCTTCTTGCGCCAACCAAGGCTCGCCCGCGGCCACGGCCTTTCAAATAACCAGCCATAAAACTTGTAATGAGTCCGTCCCTGGCCCCGCACTTCCTTCCACACCCATATCTGACACCTGTTCAATGCTCTGTCTTTTTCTTTTACAAGCTAAGACACGCTATTACTGCTGAACAACCATTTGATATACGTGAATCTACTTCGATAGAGCTATCATAAAAGTTGCGAGTTCTAGAGGAAAGGTTCTTATGCTGTTTCAAATTCCCTTCGAGAAGGTTCGATCGATGGGCTAATAAATGTAGAATGTCAACCTTGCCGTATAAGTGATGGCAATCATAGATTTTTGGGCTTCAACAAAGTCTGAGATATTACAAGGCTTAAAAGAAGCTAAACAGGGCTGCAAGGGATTTAACAGCTGTAGAATTTTACTGTTTCGCCATTTTTTAACTGACGTCAGAATGGCAGGGAGTGCTTGAATCCATTCGCTGTTTTTACAGAGGAAAAATGACCCTAAAAACAATAGCAGATGAAAGCAAAAGTTGGCGATACTTCATCAGCTATTAATAAGTGCTGAGTAATGTTTTAGCATTAGCCAGATAACGAGATCGCTTGCAAAGATCTAGATAATAAATGTAAAAAATTGTATAAAAAAGGCCATTTAAAAGTGGTTTCGTACTGGGAAAAAAATTACATGTCAAAAACTAAAGGTGTAAAACCGTGCAGCCATGACGAAGGCCATTAAAACACAACCGTCCATTTTAGTGTATAATTGACACGAATGCTACGAATTTTCCTCATATACTTGCAAATAAATTAAACATAAACATATTTTTTCAACATTCATACAATATTCCTAGAACCTACTTCCCCACAGGTGCAATACTTCATCATTATATTCTCAATACATAAGAACAATGCGTTGATTTACCTATTTATTATTAATACCATATACGCAAATGTACAGTGTGTCTCCTGGGGGTGGGATTCTTATATATCATTTATTGTTTAAACTTCCAAAAATACTATGAAAAAGATTGTAGGAAATTCTGTTCTGTACAATTTAAAAATGTAAAAATGTTTTCAAATATACACCTACACTATGATTTTTTAAATAAAACACCCTGTAAATTTTTAAATACCTTTTCCATAGCAGATTCGAATGATATCAAATTATAGCGGTCTAAATGTTATCATTTCATTTAATTTCGCATATTTAGAGTTACTAGTTACGAGATATGATATTACAGAGTTTATTGATAATTTACACATTTTTGGAAATTTTAATGCAATATACCTTTTTTATTTAGAAATCGGTTTTTGGTGTAAAGATAGTAGTAGTTGTATCTCTAGAAAGACATTGTCAGATATATAGGAAAGAACGGTAAACCCAAGAATAATCAAGAAGTGATTTAAATGTGCCTATTTTTCAATATACCACTACAAAAATACCGCTGCCTAAAATAGCAGGCAAAACGTCGTCACCAAATATAGCGCCAGTTACAATAATGTAGATGGAAGTATATAAAACTTTACGATTTTAATGCAGAGGCGGCCATGGGCTTGAGGTGAGCGCGTTAGACTTCTACCCTGAAGGTCATGAGTTCAATTCCCAATACCGGTTAGTCGAATTTTTAACGGCTGTTCTCCCTCCCAAGGCAATGGCAAACCAGCGAGGTATTCTGCCTAGCAAATCTTCTCTGGTTTAGAAGTGTTTGTACTTCCCGTGGTTCGGAGCCCACGTTAAGCTATAGGTCCTCTATGTCTGTGGCACTCTAAACGCGCAACACAGGCATAGGGGAGAAGATCGCTAGGTCTCGTAGGAGATAAAGCACTGGAAGAAGACGACTTTAATATCATAGAAATGTTACACCAAACGGCAAATACACGTAAATGATGTAACTTCAGACTATGTTGAAAGGCACTATATTTGATGGCGCTATTTTTTGTCAGTTACCGAGGAAGGTGGTTCAGCGGTAGACCGTTTACCTTTCATTCGGGAGGTCTTAGGTTCGAACCTCCGGGCCGCCTGTTCTCGGGGTGTAAAATCCACACAGGAAAAGTCCAAATTCCCACAAAACACATATTTGTTTACATATGTATAAAACGTATTACAAATCTTCTAGAACAACTTTGTTTGCAAATAAGAAATCACAAACAGGGATGGCAGAACCTTCAAAATCTACTACATTATTAAATACAAATCCGCACCTTACCTTTCATTCGGGAGGTCTTGGGTTCGAACACCCGGGCCGTCTGTTCTGACTCGGGGTGCAAAATCCACACAGGAAATGTCACAAATTTCCACAAAACACATATTTGTTTATATATGTATAAAACGTATTACAAATCTTCTAGAACAACTTTGTTTTTTTATTATCCCGCATCATCCCATTGTTGGGCAAGAGTCTCCCCCATAAGGAGGTTGTTGATCTACTCTCTACTAACTTTGTTTGCAAATAAGAAATCACAAACAGGGATGACAAATGCTTCAAAATCTATTACATTATTAAATACAAATCCGCACTAACCTGCAGTCTCGAAAATCCAATATCAAATTGCATAGTAACACAAATTACCAATCGGAAATGACCAGACTATAAAAAAATCTGTCCCAAACTTTATTTAAATATTTGATTCAGAGACTTACTGCATAATAATAGT
The DNA here is from genome assembly GCA_014611495.1 of Limonius californicus. Classification (NCBI taxonomy): domain Eukaryota; kingdom Metazoa; phylum Arthropoda; class Insecta; order Coleoptera; family Elateridae; genus Limonius; species Limonius californicus. Next base: position 3,965 of record JABXWE010012874.1, read on the forward strand.
ATAATTATCGACTCTTGCGTTGGTAAGAACACCCTTACTCCTTGATTAGTTTTCATATATTTATTACCTCCAGCGATTTTTATCTGAGTATTTTTGTACAAGCTTTAAGGTACAAGGTTTAAATAATTTAAGCTCACGGCCCTGTTTAGGCAGGCAGGGCCTACGAACAAATATTGCTCAAACTTCTAGAGCAAATGCTTGTAAAGGCAGACAAGCTACGGGTCGGTCCTTACCTGATAATGCTGGGTGTAGACTGTAGTTCCCAAATGGCGACGCGGTCTAAGCCGAAAGTAAATTGTATCTAATATTGATAAATGTTTTCTTCCTTATGATACTCCATACTTTCCAGCGACGCAGTCGCAAACTTTTTCTATGTTAATAAAGGCCATATGGATTTCCCGACAGGATTCCCTTCTTTTTTCTCTAATTTGTTGTAAGGTAAAAAATTTCGTCTGTACAGAAACGTCCTTTTCTGAACCCATTTTGTTTTTCTTGGATAATAGTTTTTACAATGGTCTAAATTCTTGTGTTTATTATTTTTAAATATATTTTATATCCCGCATTTAGCAAACTTAATCCTCTGTAGTTGCATTTTCTTCGGTGTCCGTATTTAAATTTGGGTTGTATAATACCACGCATTTCTGCCAATTGCCAGGTAGTTCCCTTATATATCAACAGATAGTGAGGAGGTATAGGTATTTGTGCTTCAAAAATAGGTTCTGGTACTTTCTAATTTTCACTTTTCTAAAACGCTCTGTTCAAGTCTTCCATTGTGACATCGTCTACTTCCCATATCTATTTTTTAAAACCTTCTTTGTACTAATATTTGTCGTTGTACCACAATGTGTTATAATGTTCTAGTCATTGGACTTCTTGAATGTTGTCTTACATTATCTTTCTCATTCTTGTTCATGTTCTTTATATATTTCTAGGCAAAAGATTGTCGTCCGATAAATCTTGTTTTCTCTATGTGACTGTTGTATTGCCGATTGAGACTTGTTTATTTTTTCTTTGTACTCGTTGTACATTAGTTTATTTCTATTCTGTATATATTTCTGGTATGCGACTTTTTTTGTTTGGTTACATCTTTACGAACTTTGTTCCAAATTTTAAATGACCTTCTTTTATCCACTTTATGTCTTTTACCTAGAGATTTGTTTGCTGCCTTTTGGGTTACACCTAGGAAGGTGGCTCAACGGTAGAGCATTTACCTTTTATTCGAGAGGTCTAGAGGTTGGACCTCCGGGTCGGCTGTTCTGATTCAGGTTTTCCGTGGTTTTCCTTGGTCATACAGGTAAATGCTGGGATAGTATCATCCACGAAATTCCATTATCCAATTTTTCTGGTCTTTCCTATCTTTAAATTACCATTACTGGCTGAAGAGGGGCTTAGGGTTCCGGTGCGGAACCTGACCGACCCCTATAACGGCCGTCCCCTTGTGGAGAATGAACCTACACTGATTTTCCTTTTTTGTCAGCGGCGCTATTTTTGAAGGCACTATTATTAGCGTATAACTCCGAAATTGAAATAAATGCTTACAAATATAAATAATATATATACTAGAATACAAAATATTTACTTCTGAAAGAATAACAACATCCGTAGAGATTACGCATCTGGTAAAAGTCAGAGTTTTAGTTGCTTGATTGACCTTGTTGGATTCTGTACGAATTCTTTTAAGATGTGTGACAAATAAAGATACATAGGCTATACTAAGAGGGTCTATCTATCATTAAGTTAGAGTTTTTGATCTATATATAAACAAATAACAGTATATAAATATTTGTGCGGAACAACAGTTGAATAGCCTGCGTACATATTCACATTATTATATGCTGCCAACATATATAATAACATAGCCTTAAATGAGTCTAGGTGTTACTACATTGAAATTTTTTTTATATACCTTCTCCATGAGGAGGTCGGCCGGTATGAAGCTCAGTCGGGTTTTGGAACAGGGTTTTCAGCCCTTCTTCAGGCGGCAACAAGAATATAAGAATGGAAAACATCAGAAAAATTGGATAATAGGAGTTTCGTGGCTACTACTGTCCAGTGTATACGTATTTGGCTCAGGTAAATCACGAAAAAGTGTGGTCCACGACGAACAGCAAGAGGGTTCCGAACCCTCGACCTCCCGAATAGAAAGCAAACGCGTTAGCATTAAGCCACATGACTCAGTAACATTACATTTCACCGTTCTGTTTTAATGAACGAGGTATATTCGAAAACTAAGGGCCGTTTAAATATTCCCTCCGAATGACAAACGTGCACGATGAGGAACGAAGCGGAAGACCTATTGTCAAAGACCATCTTGCAGAAAAAGTGAACAAGAAAATTCTATTTCCGAAATGGCTTCAAATTTTCCCAAAATTTCACGTACAGTACTCTATAAAATTGTCACAAACAGGCTACAGTACGACAAACTTTGTGTGAGTTGGGTGTTAAAGATGTTGACGGATGTCCACAAAAACCAGTGAATGGCCTCTGCATTGATGGCTATGAATACCTGAATCATATTGTGACTGACGACAAGATTTGGATTTCGTATACATTTGTAGAAACCAAGCGACAGTCAATACAGAGAAGGCATGCGCGTTCCCATAGAGCCAAACATTTTAAGCAAACGTTTGAAAACCAAAAGCGTATGGCTACTGTTTTTGGGACAGAACAGTCGAATTGTTGGTTGATTGCCTGGAACGTGAAACGTAAATTATTGCAGACTGGTGAAACCTTAAGATAGTTGAGGAGGGTGATTCAGAACAAATAGCGAGTATTGGCGACGTCTGGAGTCGTGCTTTTGTACGATACCATCCGACCGTACGCGACGGCTCGCACTGTGCAACTCATTTAGCAATTGCAATGCAATTGAGAAATTATTTACCATCCTCCATGCAGTCCCAACTCAGTGCTGAGTGACTATCACCTCTTCCTCCATCTTAGGAATTTTTTAAGAACCCGCGATTATTTTCCACGACAACTACCTGAAAACGACGGTACAAAATTTCGTTACATGCGATAACCTTCTATTACGAAGGGTTCTAGGTCATTTGCTCGCCACCGATTGCTCGCTGGGAAAGATGCTCGCCAAGGCAGTTGCTCGCCACCCGTTTGCTCGATAGCCGATTGCTCACGGAGAAAGATGCTCGCCAAGATAGTTACTCGCAATCCGTTTGCTCGACAGCCAACTTGCTCGCAGTACTAAATATAACTGGACCAACGCAGATAAGCTAGTTTATATTTCGTTAGGCACTTTCCTTTGCAAACTAATTTAGCGCATCTTTGGCTTCAGAATTAAAACCACTACGTTTATTGTCAAATAATATAGGTATAGGGAGAGTATTGTGATTTTCTTAAATAGATTTTGATATTTTTGGGAAATATTCGTTTATGGAAATGGTTTGAGTGCATAACTATTTATTAACATTTCTGGAAACTTAAAATGGTGTTTCTATCTCGGAAAGTTATTAATAAAAATAATTTTTAAATCTACGCAAAAGAAAAATCAGATACCTACACTTCTAGTTAATTTTAAAAGAACCAAAAAAATATTACCATATAAGCTAATTGCCATATTGTAATTGAATCAAAATACAAGAACCTATAACCCTGTCCTGACTATTAATATTCCTTAGGGGAATGCGAGATTTTGAGAATTACCAACACTCTAAATGCCTACAGATAATATTTTATTTTAAGAGCAAATTGCTTGTCGAACATTTGTCTGGCGAGCAATTGGTGTGGCGAGCAAATAGTTGGCGAACATAGAGACTCGCGAACAAACGGCAGGCGAATCAACGGTGGCGAGCAAGTGGGCGGACACCACGAAGGAATACAAAACTTGTACCGTGGTAATATAAGTGTTTAAATTCAATGGTGACTATCTCCAGAAATAATTTTGGAGTGTATGTAAGATTTAAGCTTAATACATTTTTTTTTCAACTTTACATTTTTGTTTTATGGCTAATCATCCATTAAGTTCCGAATAAGTTTCATACTTTCGCTATTTTAAGGTATAGTATGAAGTAGAAATTGAAATAGAATTTATTTCTGCACAGTAGCTGTTGTTGAAAGGCGTATTAGATATAAATATCTGGCTGCTCATCTAATTATGAAGCTAATTGTTAATGCTATATTAAGTTGCGTAAATGTTTTTAATTACGAGGCTTGTTTAACTGTAACCCATTTTTGATCAACTTAACCTTGAAATCAAATGCAATTATTTAAATTACGTTCGTTAATGTTAGTAGTGTTTGTAAGCAGCACATTAATAAGTTGCTAGCGTTCGAATTTGATGCTGACTTTTAAAACTTCCATTTTGAAATGGCGTTTGTTGTTGAAAATCCGTCCAAGTTTGATCAGCGTGCGGTTCTACAATTTTTATGCGCTGAGGGTGTGCAGCCATTGCAGATTCATACGCGAATGCAAGCAGTGGATGGAAATGCATGTATTGCGTACCCAACTGTGAGAGAATGGTGCCGAAAATTTAAGAATGGAAAAGAGGGGACTATGGATGAGCCGAGATCAGGTGCACGGTGTACTGCATTAACAGTAAACAATATGGCATGTGTGGAAGGCCTTATTAGAGAAAATCGTCCAATTTCAATTAGAGAAATTTCAGAAATTGTTGGAGCGAGTGTAGGATCTGTCCATAGTATGGTTCATGATATGGGTTACAGGAAAGTTTGTTCGTAATGGATTCCTCGTCTTGTCTAATGAACAAAAATGCTTGCGAATGGGCTTATCTCTGCAACACCTCACAGACTATAGGCAAAATGGTGATGACTTTCTTCTGTCAATAATTGCTGGTGACGAAACTCGGTGCCATTACTACGAGCCATCTAGTAAGTTATATTCGATGCAGTGGAAAAATTCAAGTTCACCATCATCGAAGAAGTTAAAAGCACAACCTGCTGCAGGCAAGGTGATGTTAACATTTTTTATCGACCATGAAAGACCCTTTTTGATAGAGTTTAAGGAACCTGGAGAAAATATCAATGCAAATCTGTACAATCAAATTGTGAAGAAACTTCATCAAGCAATAAGACGGAAACGTCCAGGTAAACTTACGCGTGGAGTCATTTTGCTGCACGACAATGCTAGGCCTCATGTTGCTAATGTTCTCGTTTGACTTTGACCGTGCATGGACGTGTTCGGAAGCACTTATCAAGTGATTACAACCAGACACCGCAGTGGTATCATTTTTCGCGAGGTGATATCGGGCGACGCGCAGAAGCGGGGTCGTCAAAGTTATCGCGACAATATGGCAAATAATTTTGTGCAAACGATAACAAATCAAAGCAATGATTGTACAACGCTAGAAAGCGAGACGATTACAAATTTACAACTGCAACTACAACAGGCCTTGAACGAAATACAGGTACTGAGAGGTCAACTGACGACCTTGCAATCCAAGAATAAATTTTATAGTCCGATCAATTCGGACAAAGAAGAAGCTCTAGTTGCTAGAGTAACCGATTGGATATTACAAAAATCCAAAAATAAGAAAAGAAAGGCATCGAAGTCGCCAGAGAAAATCGAAAATAGCCCAAAAGCCAAACCACAGAAAACTTTAAACTATATAAAGCCACCACCTAAGTAATGTAAACAATTATGAAAACGTCAAAACGAAATTGCAAATTAGTAAATTTAAATGCAACACCAGTATGTTGAATAACAATCAAATTCAAGTCAGTGTTAGCTCTGAACCCGAGTAGAGGCAGATAGCTGCATTAATGAATAACACCGATTTAGAATGGCATACGTATGAGAATAAAACCACCATACCTATCCGAGTCATGGTTAGGAATTTGCATCCATCTTGTGATGCAAAGGAGATTGGTGAAAAACTCAAAGTTAAAGGCTATAAGGTCAAAGAAGTTACGCAAAAACTTAAAAAAACGAAAGAGAACAACGAGGACAAATATATTCGGCTGCCTTTATACATGCTGACGTTCGATAACACCGAAGACATCCAGAAAATAATTAGCATTCAATTCCTCAACCTTAGAAAGACGAAATAAGTTATGGATCAACGAGACCTAAGGTTCGCTACATGGAATGCCAATGGCATTCTGAACAAAAGACAAGAGTTAGAAGTGTTCTTAAACTCCCAACATATTAACGTATGCCTAATCTCAGAAACACATCTAACTGCACAATACTTCCCCAGAATCGGAGGATATAAAGTGTATCACACTATCCATCCGGACAATCAAGCTAAGGGTGGGAGTGCGGTCATTATTAGAGAATCCATTTATCACTACGAAGAATGCCATCTCCAAAGCGTGGAGATGCAACTCACCATTATCGGCGTCAAAACTACCAAACAAAATCTGATGGTTGGAGCAGTATACTATCCACCCAGACATAACCTCAAAAAGCAAGATTATAAAACACTCCTGCAACATCCGGGTGAAATATTTGTTATAGGAGGGGATTTTAATGCTAAGCATGTTAACTTTGGATCCAGACTAACCACAACCAAGGGAAGTGAACTAAGGAAGGCACCGGATGAGGAAATAAACTACTCACTTTGGAAGGCAACCGAAAAAAATACAAGGCCAGCATCTTCCAATCTCCTAATAAGGAAAGATGATGGTCCCTGGGCTAAGGATAACAGACAGAAAAGCTAGGATTCTCGCTGAGCACCTAGCAGAAACCTTCCAGCCAGATCAGATGCAAGTACAAACCACACTTGACATTTCAGAAAATCATCCCTCAGAAGAAATTTCTCCAGTTACCCCAATGGAACTAGAAAAAGAGATCAAGACAAATCTGAATTCAAAAATGCCCCAGGATTCGATCTACTAACAGGTGAGATCTTCAAGCAACTGTTCAGAAAAGGTATAGTCATGTTTATCTACCTCATAAATGCGACATTTAGTTTAAAACTTTTCGAGAAATTGTTTCTCAAAAGACTGAGAATTCTCATAGAGGATAAGGGACTGATTCCAGACTACCCGTTTGGATTCAAGCGGAAACATTCTACCATAGATCAAGTACATTGGATCGTAGATGTAACAGAAAAGATCTTAGAAGAAAAACAGATGTGCTCCGCTGTCTTTCTTGACGTAGCTCAAGCGTTCGACAAGGTCTGGCATGAAGGTATCCATGGCATCCATAAACTGAACAAGACTCTCCCGAGACAGTATGTTGAAATTTTAACATCTTATATTTCTGACAGGCTATTTCGTATTAAACAAGAAAATGAATACTCGGAATTAAAAGAAATTTCTGCGGGTGTATCTGAGGGTAGTGTTCTGGGACCAGTCCTGTACTTGCTCTGTACCAATGACCTTCCAGAGATGCAAGAAATTTCCACAGCTACCTTCGCTGACGATACAGCTTTGCTTGCAGTAGATCAAAATGCAGTGGTTGCCACAGAAAACTACAAAGAGCTTGTAACAGTATAGTTGAATGGACTAACAAAGGAAAAATTAAATTGAACGAGCTTAAATCCAGCCATATCAAATTCACCAATAAAAGAGTGGCTGATCCACCCTCCATCAATATTAATGGCACTGTTGTCCCGTTTGAAAACTCGGCCAAATACCTAGGTATGACCCTGGATACGAAGCTGCGATGGAAGGAACATGTTAGAAAAAAAGGGTAGAACTAGGCATTAAATATAAATATTACTATTGGCTCTTGGGTAAGGACTCGAAGTTGCCAATACAGCATAAAATTCTTATCTATAACCAGATCACCAAACCCATCTGGCTGTATGGTATACACCTATGGGGCTGCCCCAGAGAGACCAACATCAAGACTATCCAATCGTTTCAAAACAAGGTACTGCGTAACATGGTAAATGTTCCATGGTATGTACGCAATAAGGATATTCATCGTGATCTTGACATTGCCTCTGTTAAGGATGAGATTAGAAGATTTGCAGGAAAGCACGAAGTCAGACTCCATCGGTATGTCAACATGGAAGCTCTTCGACTGTTGGACAACGACCACATAGTCCACAGGATGAAGAGGATTAAGCCATTCGAATTAGTGTAGTGTTGTGTAATTAAAAGCAGAGCACAGTGAGCAAGTGAAAATCATGTAAGCATATTTGTACCAGTTAGCTCTGAACCTAGGACGTCATTGGATGTACTTAAGTATATTTACTTTTTTAGTTTTAAGATTTGACATAGAAAAATTAATGGTTGGTCATTATGACCAGTTTTAATATCCTAAACACTGTTAAAGGGGTCGAAATATAAAAAAAATGTTGGTAATGTGGTAAACGAAAATCTTCAACGAAAGAAATGGAGGGTTTTCGAGCATCCACCCTATAGTCCGGATCTATCGCCCTGCGATTTCCATATTTTTGGATCGCTGAAAAAGCCGTTAAAAGATCGGCATTTTGAGTCTGACGCAGAAGTACATATAGTTGTGGAAGACTTCTTCAATCAGCGGCCACAAGAATTCTATGAAAATGGTATACGTCGGTTAGTAAAACAATGGGATAGGTGCCTTAACTGTGACGATAATTATTTGTAATTAAATTGATGAATAAATTTTATGTGAAGCAAAGTTGGGTGTCAATTGAACACACCTCGTACCATATCATCTTTGCTTATGTAATATACTAAAAATATGGGAAAGTCCGGGAACATGGTTTGCAGTTTTTAAGACCACAAACAGTACTTATTGTAATTTTGTATAAACAAAAAGAAAATGATTGAACCAAAGAGAAATGATCAAATTTCCGATGCGTAAATACATATTTATCAATATTTTGTTTGCGAGCAGTTTCACAGCAAGGAAAATTAAATTGGATATATAGATACATACGTATATCTGTTGGATAAATAGATATATTCTCTCCTGTATTACTCTCGCGCCAGCGAGCGCAACTTTGTTGCGTAATCGAAGCATTTAAGGAAGTCATGATCTTCAAGTTAAACGACAGCGCACTATCGATGCAACAATTTTTATAGCTCCTTTCCTAAACATAAAAGAGTGAATCTTTCGACACATGATAAAATGCTTACAGGGCATCCGAGGAAGAAGTTGTACTGATTGAAAACGTAAGGTCAATCGTTTTTTGTGTCTTAAGGATACATCGCCGGAGTCTGTTGCAATCTACTTTATCGCATCTTGGTTTGTGACGTTGCCCGAATTTTACGTATGACAACTTCAAAGCATCAAGAAAATTGGGGATTTCGAACTTCCCCTTCAATCAGATACTGCCGAGGAGGTGTAACATTCGGGCCTACCGACTCGGAATAACACATAAACATGGGTACAGGATGAAGATTTTAATTTTGATCTAGAAAACAATGGCTGCTGTAAAATAGAAAGTTCGGGATAACGATGCTATCGATTTTAACATAAAACCGTTTGAAATTTATTTGCTACTCATTTAAGCCGCTTATCTGGGAACGTCTATCTTACGTATTAATGCCCTTAAATACTCATGCTCAAAAAACGGGACTCCACACCCGCCGTAATTAGAAGACGGAGGAATTTGCGAACGCCGCAGACCTAAAATTAACATTCTAAAACAATAAACTCGGGCCATTACAAGTTCGCAGCGAGACAAAGATTAATTTTCCATAATATTAACATACATTTGACATCTGAGTACAACTCGACTTTTGAACTCAACAATAGAACCGAATTTCCTACCAGTAAATATAAAAAGAAGCAAATAGCGTATGCAACTTTTACACGAGTTTTCGAAAACGAAAAAGTAATAAATAGTAAGTACGTGAATCCATGAGAAAGGGAAACAACAGTACAATGTAAGCTAAACCCAAAGAAACCGAACAAAAGGCGAAAGGTGACAAAAGGAGAAAGTAAGTTTCTAACTTTAACAGTACCGTCGATTCTAATCAGTTAATTTCATTTATTTATTGATCAATGCGCACTGTTAAAAATGCGTTCTTAAGAGGTTTTAAATTATCATACATCTATTGTTTAGTAGGTGTAGGTCACGGTACGATAAACCGATTTATATCGATATTACCTAGATTAGTTTTTAACCATTGATTTGTTATTCAGTAGATTGCCTCCTTGCTTACTTCTATGATAATAATCACTATTTATTTATTGTAGGTTTCCAAAAATAGTGTTTTACTTACAGTTTAATTGTCTTAAGACGAGCTCCAGTACAATGCCATCCCGGAAATAACGAGCCTTTACGACATAAACGTTTGGATTTGCATTGTTTATTGAATTGAATTTTATGTTTAGGGTGATGACAGTGAAAGATTGTACTGAAATAAGAGACACGTTCCTAAAATTTTTTCGGTGAATGTGTACTTATATTTTATCACTGAACTTTAGGTAATCCTTATAAGTATGATATATCTGAAATTGAAATTATTGACGCGGATTTTTTGATCAATAGTTGAATTAAAAATTTTAAATGAGAGTTCGGTTCGTGATCCCATACGGGGTGCACGCGTCTTGTGGAGCTCCGCTTCCGTTTAGGGAGTTAACAGCGTTACATTTGGAATAATCGCGGGCAGGCGCTCGAAAGAGCTGTGCGCTATAAAAAAGGCTTACTATATTCAATTTGAATAGTTAAAAAATAACTGCATTTAGTGGATCTTGTACATAGCCGTGTTCATTCAGGTCAAACTTAAGTTTCAAAACGCAGGCTTGCCGGACAATAACGGGGACCCCGTCTAACAATAGATCAGCCAGCTCTCACTATTGGCCGGGTTTCAAGCGGTTCCGAGAATGGGTCGTTTAGGGCATAACTAATCACCGAACAGGTAGTCCGACGAGGGGAAATTAGGGACTGTTTGGATTCTTTTATTTTCATTTTAAAACAAAGTGTTAGCTGGTTTGGCTGGTCTTAATTATTTAATTATTCAATTTAGTAAAGTTGTCATAAATTGCTTTATCCACTATTCACACAATTGACAAAGTTACTAATATTAGGGAAGAGCCAGGGCGAGTTAGGGAATAGATTACAATTTCCTAGGTATTTAAGTCAGCCAACTCAACTTGGATTTATCAGGTAGTTGATTTTACTATTTCAGTTGTACATTTAAAAAAAAAGGTCCAAGTAGCTTTTGGAATGGGGTTGAGTGGGCGGCGTGATCGGGTACGGACGTGTGTTTTATTCTCTGGATCTCTTCTTATCTTTGCTTTAATAATAACAACGTGGGAACGGGAGTGGTCGCAAAACGATTCGGGCAAAAGTGATTAGCGAGACAAAAAAAACCAAAACAATTTTGGGGGCATACAATAGAGTGAACGTGCGAGGGTATCCACCCGGGGACGGAAGAGAGGAGAACCACTGCCGCCTCTACAAGAATCTACATCACAAAGGGGAAAGAACAGCGATCGACACAGGCCACAAAAACACTGGGGGGACGCAGTTAAAAGCTAAGTGTCGCAGGCCTAAGTAGCCATTGTAGTCCTCTGTAGTCTTTAGCAGTAGTTGGTAGCACTGGTAGTCTAATAGAAAACTAGGAAAAGGGAGGGACGGATACCAAAGTTTATTAGGGTCAAATGTATAATCGCATAACGGACAGTAAACATAAGTTTGGGAGTAACTATTAAGTAGGTTATTAGTTATTAGGAAACTAAGAGATGTGCAATCAGGAACCTTAGAACAATAGCATGATGTGAATTAAGAACACTGTGAAACTTTGACACCAAAGTTTATTAGACTCAAACGCATAATGGTATAACGGTTTTGGCTACGTACTCAACACCCCATTGATGCGTAGTCTACTAACTACCTGGTGTTGCAACAGCGGTGTTTTGCCGTATGCATTGCAGACATGCTAACGTTGTGCAATGCACAACCCGATCCCGCCCTATCCTGTAAATTCCTACCCACCTACTGGCATGGGGTGGGTCTGGCGTATCCAGGATCGACCCTCTAGTCAGCTCCATGTCAGATGATGATGATGATGATGAACAGTTGAATTAAAAAACTTAAATGCAGTCTCAACGTTTTAAGATTTGAAGTTAGAAAATACCAGTAATCATCTGAAATTACAACGTAGCGAAGGCTTTTAGACGACCTATGTTTGAAGAAGAGCTTTATGAAGCCTTGATGAAGGATTGAGATAACGAATATGAGAGAGAAATACCACTTGAAGAGGGCTTTAACGATGTATTGGAAACCCAAGATAATTTGGAGGAACGTGAAGAAAATATTTCGTTTGAAAGTTTGTAGGATGAAAGTGTGGTTAGGTCTGATCAAGAAGGCTATGATAGTGACGAGCAAGATGGAAAAGTCGTTCCCCCTGGAAGGTATTTTACTCCTAAGAAAGGTATGAAGAAAGTGTCCGAATTTATTCACGAAGACAAAGGTCTAACAGACAAAAGCAAGGGAGTAGTTTCTATAATTTATCGCTTTAATTAATTTGTATCAAAAGAAATAATAGAGAGCATTCTAAAATATATTAATCAAAGAGCAAATACTTTGATAAATTCAAGTAATGGTAATTAACAGGCCATTGGTCTATATATAGAAGAAGAAGAAAAAGACATAATGAGAAAAATGAAAACAACACCATGGCACCGTGGGTGGATGTAAATGTTACGGAGATTTTTAATGACAGACTTAGGGAATGTCGGGAAGATCAGCACAATTTATGGTCAAGCAGCAATCCGTCTTTGAACCTATATATTGCGTCATTATGAGCAGAAATAGATTTGTAGATGTACTACGATATATTCTCTTTGATGACCTAAACCCCAGACCAGAAAGGAAACAACTAGATGAACTAGCGCTCCTTTGGGAAGTTGCGGACATATTCGCATAGAACTGTAAAGAATCGTATTCTCCATTGGTTTGCATTACTATCGATGACAATTGGTCGCCTTTAGAGGCTGTAGTCCATTTAGGGTATACATCCCAAGTAAACCTGGTAAATACGGGATTAAGATTTGGACACTCCGTGATGCTGATAATTCCTTCTGCTGCAATTTCCAAGATTATTTAGGCAAAGAAGGAGATTCAGCTGAACGAAATAGGGGACTACGTGCAGTTAAGACATTAGCAAGTGACTGTGGCAAAAAAACCACAGATAATTTTTTCACGGAAAATTTTAATAGCCGAAGAATTATTATCGAAAAATATAACACTAATTGGAACTATGTGTAAAATTCGAAAAAATTTACCGAAATGTGTTTTGAATATTCAATCACGTGCTTCACATTCATCCGATTTTAGATTTGGAAAGAACATCACGCTAGTTTCTCATGTTACTAAACCTAAACAATTTGTCTAATTAATTTGTATCGCTATCTTCGCTCCATTAGGAACATGAGATAGCAGGAGAAGACAAGAAATCTAAACCCGAAATTATTCTTTCCTACAACGAAACAGAAAGTGGCGTAGATGTTTTAGACAAAATAATTGGGAAGTGCATCTGCAAGCAAGCAAAAGAGCTACTGGAAGATGGCCTCCTCGGCTCTTCCTAAATTGTCCTGATATTGTTTGTTACATGGTCATGTAAAAATCACAACTGGATGAGCCAATCGCCAATAAAAAAACAGAAGAAAGTGTTTCCTACAAAAACTTGGCTTATTCCTTGCTGCTAGTATATTTTGCGACAAGGAACTAAAATTGTACAGGATAAAAGAGGATTTTCTACAACAACGTACTGCTATTGAAAGTACTGGGATAAATCTTGTGAAACATTTCAAGGAAGATATAGCTACCTGGAGAGCAAAGAGGGTTCGCTGACATCAGTATCATGGAAATGGCAATACATTTTCTAAAAGGTACGACTTATACCAGAAATATGTATGTCCAAAACATAACAGCACTATCGAATGGAAGCGGATTACTTGCCATAACTGCAAAAAAATTAAGATGGAGAAAATACATAAAGAATGCTATAAAACAAACAACAAAATCGACCTAAAGTAATCATTTAGAGAGAGGGTCAACTATGATCCAGTTTTGGGATTCTATGTTTTAAAATTATTTTGGGATTACTGAGGTAAGCGTGAAAATTACGCTGATATTACGCTTAACTTCTATATCAAGCAAGTATTTGCAGGTCTCGGTCTAAGCGGAATGAACTGCATTTCTGTTAAGAAACCTTAGTAAATCCAAGTTATATGTTAAACAGCCAGTCTTTCCAAACAAGATTTGTGGTTATTTCTAAATCTACAATTAATTTACAGCTCTTACATATTGTGGTTAACGTATATAACCAGCAAACATTTGTAGACCCAAAGGTTGTAACCAAGTTGGACTATATTTCTGTTCAAAATCTTATTAAATCCAAACATCCAGTGTTTTCAATCAGGTTTGGTGATGTAGCCCACAATTTGCAATTAACTTCGAATACTAATTCCGAATAAAAGTAATACTCGTGCTTAATGGATATAATGAACAGTTCTCATTTTCAAACAAGTTTAGCAATTTAAACAAAAATATATCATTATCTTCGTAAACCAATACTGGATATATAGAATATAAACAGCAAATAGTCTAGCAGATCTCGTTCTAACCGAGTTGGACCGTAGTCACTTTACCGAATTCAAGTTTATTTTTACATATACAGTTAAAATGTTAATACCGGATATAACGAGCAAATATGTGAATTTCTGAAGGTTTCATTCTAACCATCTTCCACTACGTTTCTGTTCAAAAAACCTTACCAAATCCAAGTGACCAGTGTTTGCAACCAGGTTTGGCGATGTAACCCGAAACATACAAGTACCTAATTGGTATTGGTATTGGTAGAACCGGATAATACGCTCAAGGAATATAACGATTAAACGTTTGCAGTATCTAAGGATAAGACTGTATTATTGTTAAACTACTTCCCAAATTAATGTTAGGTTTTTAAGTAGCTACTGTTTTGACGAGTTAGATCTAAATATACAATTAATTTTTATGCCAACATAAGTCACAGATGTAACAACAGTAGATTTATTGTATTTATATCAACGTTTGAAGGCCGTGCACATAAATGTAGAGAGTTGTAATTAGCGAGGAACAGAAAATTCTTATACGATGTGATCATCAACAGCCTCTCCGTCCCACTGCTGGGCATCGGCCTCTTCTCTGACACGTGTTTCTTCTCAGCGCATAGTTCTGCTTAGGTTTCGAACCCAAGCCAGAATCGACGTTTTATTCAGAAAGTGAACGCCCTATGAACTGAGCTACCACCACACGATACAAGTTAAATAAGGACAAAATAAGCTAAGGTTGGGTATACTTCAATCTGACATTTAGTACATGGTAGGGCCGTAATTTTGAAGCTAGTGAGGTGTATTTTCTGAAATGCAGGTTAGCTTTGGCAAAGGAAATTCTGCCAAAGTAACTTCTGCTTCAATATCTGAATATTTTCCAAATACTTGTATTTCTAGATATCAAATGCTACCAAAATCGAACCAGCCAGTTTCGAAACATTGTCGGCACTTTTGCAAAACACATATACCCGCGGATATATTTCTGAGCTTCAACTGTATATTTCTGTTAAAATATGTACCTCGGGTTTGCGCGAAGTCAATAATTTTCCTATACCCCATCGCTATGGCAAGGTTATGGTATGGGTAAATATAATACATAAAAGGAACATTCAAAAATCGAATAACTGGAACGACCCAAATATGAATAAACACTCCCATTAAAGAGAACGTCAGGGTTTATAATGACCAAATTATTTAATTGCAACGAAGATTTTAATTACTGCGTCTAGAAGCTACAGTAAGAATACGAAGAGGCAACCCTTATAGTATTACATTCCTCCTTAGCAAGTTGCACGTAAAACCATTTGCTCTAGTAGAAACTCTTTTAATTAATTAATGAAGTTGGTTTTTAAAAACATTAATTATTTAATGAAATACCCTAAAAAGTTATTTACGGTCAAGTTATTTGTGCTCTAGTTGTAAGATGAACTGAGAACATTTTCGAGCGGAATTGTAAAGAAAAGCACATCGAGGTGAAATAATTTGAAGTCTGGAAAGTGCAGTGTGGTTAACAATTTCGAAACTGTATTATCCATTAGAAAAGTTGATGTAATGAAACTGGAAGTAGTTTTAGTGTTCTAGAAATGCAAGTTCTTGTTTGTAAATGCGCTTTGTTGAAACTAATATGAAATTAAGGGAATGCTTTTGTAGTTAACTTGTTTCCTGCACATCGCCAGCCCGAAAGTAGATATGTCAGATCCTAATAAGAATAACAAGCGATTGCGAAGCATTTCTGTTATTAAATCAAGTTTAATTTGTATTGATTGCGCAAAGGTTTCTAACAGAACGCTTTTTCAACTTCATTGTACATCTAAGCAGCACGTTGAACATGTCGCTTCGATTAAAGCAGTGAATCGTACGTGAGAAATCGCACACCTGAACCACATGTCCTAACGTTATAATATCCCTTTATTTTAATCAAAGCGACGTGTCTGAAATAAATTTAATAAATGTCTTTCGACATGTCGCTTAGGTGTGCACTGGAAGACTTTCACACGTACTGTACCCTCATACCCTTCAAGCTTTATTTTCTGAGCTTTACTGCACATGCTTTGCTGTAGTTCCAAGGTGTTCAGACAATTTTAGAATGCAACATGATTGTTGACGTTAATACAGGCATGAACTAAATACCACAGGGAGTGGATCACAACACCATTATGAATCTATGTTGCTGAGAAAGAGCGATGAATAGATAAGTGGATAGAAACATTGATAGGCTGTTCATGGATGATTCAGTGGATGGATATATTATTGAATTAAATGGCAGAGTAATGCTTGATACTTATATGGATATATTAGGTATTGAATTCAATGAGAAAGTAATGGATGACACTTATATGGATACATTGTTGAATTAAATAATGATAATGCATAATATTTTTCAGTCTCTTAAGTGAAGATATAAATGTATGAAGTAATAAAGAAATAATCTACGAATACGCGTACAGACAGTCAGACTTTTGAATGAATATATAGACAGCTAAAGTAATTAATGGAAGGCATTACTACAGAACATAGATAAGAAATGATTGATAATGCAGAACAAATATATTCTTAAATGAAGTAATGAATGGATAATAAATAATGTGACCTCATGCATAGGTACATGAATCGATGACGCTTTGAATGTATTGTCAATCAATAATCAAATGTATAAGAAGATAACTAACTGATCCCTGAATTAGTCAGGTTTTGGTTGAATGAAGCAATGGAGTTGATTATTATTGGATAAACGAATGAAGTTCGTTCCTTTTCTAATACTTCGTAGGTATTTTAGTTTATAATTTTTAAGGTCATACATATCTTCTTAGGATCTTTAACATATATTTCTACATAGCTGCTAACTGGGTACAGCGGGGTATACGCACTTCTCAGCTATTGTTTACTGCTGATTCTGTATATGATTTCTCGCTTACTAATTTGGTACCCCGAAGCCTGCTATATTACTGAATCAAAACATTATTATGGATAATACTTTTCATAGTCGCTCAATGGATATATGAATGTATAAGATAATAAAGGAATAATCGATGAATCAGTAAATCAGATTTCTGAATATAGATATAGGCAGCTAAATTCATAAAAGGAAATTGACCTACAGGAACATACGGATGAAATTATAAGTACAGTAGAACCCCGATTATCCGGATTGATCAAATATGTCTTAAACTTGCGTTTATTGTTGGAAGATGTATAATATTATGATTTCCATAAACATTAAACATAGTTACTAGACAATATTCCTTCTCTGGATTATTTGGATTTTAGGTAATCTGGACCACTTTCATCCCCTATTAGTCTAGATAACCGAGTTTAATGAATGCATATATGGAGAAAAGCATAACAAAAAGAGGTAGATAGATCACTAAAAGAGATACAAATGACAGAAAAAGAATGGAAAATGGATGAAAGATGGGAAAAGCTGAAACAAACCTTTTATCAAAAAGCAGGGATAATATGCGAAAAGAGGAAAACAAACTCCAGCCAAAAATGAACAAATTGGTGGACAATAGAATTAAAGAAAAAACCAAAAGAAAAAAAGGAGATTAAAACAAATGAGACACAAGACAAAACAGACTATATAAGATTAACAAATGAGGTGAAGATAGCAGTAAGAGAAGAAAAGAGAAGAAGTTGGGAGAAGTTTGGGACAGAACTAAACGATGACTTCAAAAATAATAATAGGAAATTCTGGAACCGAATAAGAAATATGAAAAGGAAAAAGAAAAAAAGACAAGAGGAATGAAGAATAAAGACAACGTGATAACGATTAAAAGACAAGAAATCCTAGAAATATGGTTAAATCATTATACGGATAATTTTGAACAAACATCAAATGAGGGAAATAAAACAAATGAAGAAATAGAATATAAGGAAAGAAACGAACAAATAGAAGAACTAACTGTGGAAGAGATAGAAGAAGCACTAAGAAATATTGAAATAGGAAAAGCAGGAGTAGACAACATAGAACCCGAGATGATAAAGTGGATGGTGAAAGAAGAAAAGAGGTGGCTGGCTCTAAACTGTAAAGAAGCATGGGAAAAGGAAAGGATTCCAAAAGACTGGGAAAACGACTTAATTCTACCAATCCATAATAAGAGCGACCATACAATATGTGAAAATTATAGAGCGATCTGCCTATCCTCAGTAGGATTTAAAGTTTATACAAGAATAGTAGAGAAAAGACTAAGGAAACAAGTAGAAAAAATGGAAGACGAACAAGCGGCATTTAGAGCGAACAAACAGACAAATGACAATATTAGTGTAGTGAGAAACTTAGTAGAAAGAGCAATGGACATCGGAGAACAACTATACTTGACATTCATAGATTTAAGAGTCGCATTTGATATGATAGAAAGGGAAGTAATATGGAGAAGCCTAATTGACCTTAAAATAGATAGAAAATTAATACAAGTACTAAAAAGCGTCTACCAAAATATAACAGCAAAGGTACAGATAAATAGACAACGATCAGAAGAGTTTGAAATGGATAAAGGGATGAAGCAAGGGGACAGCTTAAGCCCACTGCTGTTCATCATAGTAATGGATAGGTTAATAAAAAATACAAGAGGGAAAGTAGAACAAACAAGAATAGGGTATAGAAACCTCACACTCAGAAAACTAGATAGTGTACCCTACGCGGATCATATTGTACTAATAGCCAAGACACAAAGAAAATGTAATGCGTGGTATATATGTGGGCACAAGAAAACGAAAACCTAAACATGGAAATCAACACAAATAAAAGCAAAATCATAATAATAAATGACAAAAATAGAACAGAAGAGGAAAGAATAATTTTATACAAACAAAGAACACTGGAAGAAGTCTACGTGTGATAGCAAAGGGCGGAAACCTAGACCTGGAAATAGCGAAGAGAAGGCAAAAGGCAATGAGCATATACTATCAGTAAATAAAACTATACTACAGAAAAATGAAATAGACAGGGTATAGTGTAATTGCCATACCAATGATACTCTATGCTAGTGAATCATGGGTGCCACTGAAAAAGCACGAATCCCAAATAAATGCTATGGAAATGAAATACCTGAAGGAAATAGCGGGAAAGATAAAATTTGACAGAGTAAGGAATATGACTAAATAAGAACCTATCATGGAAAAACTGGAGAATAGACAACTGAACTGGTATGGTCACATAGCAAGATTGGGCCCAGAAAGAATAGTCAAGAAAGTGACAGAGGCAGGAAAAGGAAGAAAAAGCAAGACAGACAGACCGAGGAACACTTGGATGAAAAGGATAGAGGAAGTGGGGACAAGCAGAGGAAAACCCCCAAATGAAATGAAAATCTTTTCACAGGATCGAAAGAACTGCAAGAAGTGGATTAAAGAAACTGGGAGTATGGGACCCAATCCGACGCCCTAAAGGGCAAAAGGATGTACGAAGAAGAAGAAGAAGAATATATTTATAATGGCTACGTGGAGTTTTGAATGGATGAACTTAATGTCTCTTGGAAGAATAATACACAGAAGATTTAGAATGAAAGAAAATCTTGTTAAGTGGTACATATAATTAGACGGAAATATGAAAACATAAAGGAGAAAACTTTAGGTGCAGATTAGAAAAGAATTTATTAATTAATAGGCGTTATTAATTCGTGGTTCACGTTCACAATACTTATACTAATTTAATGATTTTTACATTTTCATAGTGTATATTATTATTCATTTAGTATTAACAATATTAAAATTCTTAGATAACATTTAGCTACTTATTAAAATTTCTGATTACTAGTTATTGCTATTGTGCTGCAGGTAATTTAAAGTAATTACTGTTACCTTTATATAGTTTTATGTTATACCTTGATTTGTCATGTAATTTACATATTTATACACATAGGTGTTGTAAGTCACTGTAGTGGGGAATAATAATTTCTTTTATAAGATCATGCATTTACTTAATTAATTCAGGGTGGTCCAACATCTCAGGTGGTTGCTGCGGGCCGTTTAATTGTTTTTAATATAAGCAACGGGTCTCGCAAGTGTAGGTCGATAGAAGAAACGCACCGATTAAGGGTAATTTTTGTTTTTGAGTCTTCCAGCAAGATGTGGTTTGTAAATAACGGATCTAATCAGAATATGGTATAAAGCCTTCATAGAAGTCGTTCGCAAGTTTAAATTATATTTTTAAATGTTGAATAATCTAAAATACTTCTAGCCACGTTTTTGCGTTGGAAACACACCAAAAGCAACAGTAGCCAAACTCGTGGGCTACGAATTACGTTTCGGCTGATAATCAACTTATAATATCCATTTATAACCCTCAGATACCGATTTTATAACGTAATTATTTGATAATCAAAGGACAAGAAATAAATTTCATCTCTGTAAATAGATTACTCTGTATATTTTTATATTATTGCATTTATCCCATATGTTTATACATAAACTGCATCCCCAAATGTATTATGCAATAATAGCAATTTATTACATAGAGATGCTGATGATGTAGTTTTCTTATTCCATATGCCAACTTTTTTTAATGAATTACTCTGTATATGTTTTCAATCCTCTTATGTGCCTACCCATAAAATTAATTTTTGGCATCACGAAACAAGTTACAAAGAATCAAGTTATAACAGTAATATGTGACTGTGCTTTATAAAAATCTACGTATACAACAAAATATTATTCTGTTTCTGCTGGTTATATAATTATATTCGGCAGTAAAAACACTACAATTTTTCCAAGTAAAAGGAGTAACTGAAATAAAACCGGCATCTATTGTAGACTGTTCCCAGGAACATATTGTATAGTTACCAAAATATATATTAATCTCATACACAGGGTGTAACTAAAATGCTTGCCGAAACGGAGCGAGAGTTATCGTGAAAACAGAGGGTTCATTGACTTTTAACAATTTAAGGATATTTTTGCATGTCGACCAAGATTATTTTGTCAAAAATAGGAAAAACAAAATATTGTAGAAGATATTGTAGAAACAGTACCTGAGACCAATACCAGTTACCAGCGCTCCTGGTACACTTATTAAAACAAAACTAAGCTCTAACCTGCCACCTTGATGAGTAACGTACCCACATAAAATTTAATATTATTGGTCCAACTATTAAGATAATTATATGTAGGAAAGTGATTGGACAAGTCTCACTTTAGAAGAAGTAACTCCGTAAGGAAACATTTTCAACCCATGTTTTTCTGAACTTTTTTTCTAGTTTTGGCGTGGAGAACTCGTTCCCTTTTTGCTTATGCAAGCATTTTCCTTGCACCGTGTATATAATATAGTAAATTCTAACGTATCTTAAACTGTTCATAATTTAATTTGGTGGGTAGTCCTGCATTAGTCAAATATTATAGTATTTACAGTGGTAACGTAATTGTTATTTTTAATTATATACATTAACATATACCACACAAAGTAATATATAATGACCTCATCTGTGTTCATGCTTTGTGTGATAACTTTGTTATGTTGTATTTTTATAAAAATGTCACTTATTAAAATTGTTGTCAATTATTTACTATTTTTACAATATAAAACAAATGAAGTTTCAATAAATAACTTTGGTTGTTTATTATTACAATCATAAGTGGTGCTCACAAATAACTCTCTATTTTATTGTCTGCATCCAAAAAGTTTGCAAATTAAATAAAACATAATTTAAACCATAATGTTTTTTAAATAGAAATTATGTAATGACTTTTCTAACAAAAATCGTTAAATAAACTAAATAGTCATGTATCTGTAATAGATCCATTAAAATATGATGTAGATGCAAGACAGTACTATAAAATAATGTAGATCTAGATCTAATACTCATATAATGGACTTACATCTTTGATCTAGATACACTGACTTTATTTGTTAGTAATTCAGATACAGCTAATAAATATGATCCAGATCCAAAAACCACATCTAAAAATCTATTCAGATATTGATCCAAAAGAGGATACAGATCCTCTACAGGTCCTTTCAATTCATACTTCCTAATAAATTCTTCTATTCATCTCCTGTTTTATTTATCCGTATAGGAACGCCTATAACAAATATCACAAGAATGTTATATTTTTTTATTATTGTGTTTTGATTCCAAAAATCCTCCTTCTTTTTAATATAGCAAATTCAGCATTTCCGATCAGTGTTGACATTGAATCGGTTTATTACCTGTTCATAAATGTTACCATTTAACATAAATGGAGCTTCCATTACTTTATTTCGGTTATCTGTTATTACAATCATAAGTGGTGCACACACAAAATTCTCTATTTTATTGTCTGCATCCAAAAAGTTTGCAAATAAAAAAAAACATTATTAAACCATAATTTTTCTTTATAAACACACCAGTACCTTATCCTGGCAGATCCTGCGACCTCACGCCATGCGGTTTCTATCTGTCACTGTATTTAAAGAGCTCCATTTTTTGCACACGCTCATAGCCTTTATAGATGTAGCACAGGCGATCGATGATGTCTGGATTAACGGCCTAATTCCCAACATGACAACGATAGATATTCCTTTATCTACTGCTTATTATAAAATCATTTCTATTTGAAAGGTCTTTTCAATAAAGAGTGAACTTGGTCACTGCACTGACCTGCCAAATTAAAGCTGGTGTCCCGCAAGGATCAATTCTGGGTCCCACCATATTTAACATATATTTGACATTCTCACTACACCCAGCGCGAGACTGGCCAGTGGCCGTGTACGCCGTCGCCACGGCGGTCATCACACAAAATCTTAATATTAACAATGCAGCAAACACTCTACAAGAATGTGTAAACCAATTACATCTGTGGTTTAATAAATGGTGTATTAACATAAACGCAGATAAATGTGAAGTCAAAATTTGTATGCTTCGTCGACTTTTAGATCCCTCAAATATAATCATTAACAACACTTCGATTCATTGGAATTTAAGGGACAGTGCGGTCCGCGACCTTGGTATATACCTAGACCGAAGACAGTCTGAACTACCATATAAATAAAAAAATGTCGGAGTCGTATGCAAAATTGAGTAGGTATATTATATCCAACAATAAATAAAAAAACATGCCTCAAAATCAAATGTGGAACTTTAATCTGCACGTCTATTGTATATTGTATTATTTTCGCCTATGGTTGTAGTGTTTGGAGCACATCAAAATCCAATCTGAAAAAACTTCAAGTCCTACAAAATAAAGTGTTACGCAGTAGAACTACTGCAGAGTGGTATATCAGAAATTCACAAACTCACAAAGAGATGGAGATTCCTGCTGTACACCAATGTATCACAAAAACCGCAAAAATGTTTATGAAAATATGAATTTGTGTGATGGAGCAACATATAACTTAGGACGAAGATCATTGCACACATAACTATAAAGAATGCTACCAGACCTTTTAAACAGCGACAGTGAGTAATTCAATATTCGAACTAAATGTGATTTTATAAATATGTGTATGGTGTACACCTACTCAAACTTTTACAATAAGTTATCACACAATAGGCAACAGTGACTAGTAAGTTAAATGTGCAAAAACTCAATTATACCTGCCATGAATAGCAGTCTATGCTGAACTGGCATATAGATATTAAAAGAAATAACATTTTCCAGCAGCCAATACATGACCTGAATTAATTGCAGCACAGAATATTGAAAAAAAATTAATGACATTAATAACCATCCGTGATTGTTAATAACAGTCAGCAACAGGATTGTGTGAAGATTTCGAACGTGCCTGGGTGAAGGCGGTGAACATTTCGATCATCTATTATAAATTCTTTGTTCATTGCAATTCATCCCCGATTCCTCCATCGGCACAATAGTTACTTCCGATCACCTCCGCGTAATCTCATATCCATTTTTCCCTGGCCCCCAGCTTCCACCGGATTTTGTCACAATCTTTGACTATCTCCATGCCGACTTAACAATTTTTAAGAATTTATCTCCCCGAATCTTCCCCATATTGTCCCATCAGATATCCCAGTCGCCATCGAAGCCCAAATTTAAGAATTCACCGCCCTTATAATTCAAGCCAGAAGCATAGAACTCCTCTCCTTCAACGTATTCTAAACCTTATTCGTCAAAACCGGCGAGCTTATCACTGCTATTCCCGAACTCTCCTCCATTTCAGTACTAATTTCAGCCGTCTCAACTTCCAAATCCGTCGTGATATAAACGCATTCCGTCTAACACAATGGAACAACACCATCCAGTTCTTAGTTTACCACGACGGCAAAAGTTTCTGATCAAAATTCCAATTCCTCACCGGCCAAAATCAAACCCCAACAACCGCCTCAACTCCAACAACACCATCCTAAACGCCCAGGATAAAGCAAACTGTTTCGCCCAAACCCTCCAGAACATACACTAAGTCCCCCAAGATCCATCCTTCAACCAACACTTCGTCAACCCGCTCCACCGCCCATTTTCGACTAAATCCCCCAACGACCTACTTTCCGAAAATAATTTTCTAGTGGACCCCATTAGCCCTGGAGAGAACAGAGCCCGCACAAAAGCCCTAAAACACACCAAAGCACCTGGTCCAGATCAAATGAAACCTCTTTTACTCAAAAATCTACGCGATTCTACCACTGATGCTCTTTCAGCCATAGTCAACTCTTGCCTGCAAAATTCTTACTTCCCCACCCATGGAAAAACGCCTCCACAATCATGATCTATAAAGTTCGCAAAAATCCTGAAAATCCCACTTCTTATAGACCCATTTCTCTTCTCAACATCATGGCCAAAATCCTACAACGAATTATTGTCTCTCCCCTCAAAGACACCTTAGAATTCAAAAGCCTCCCCCCCCATCAAATTGGTTTCCGACCCCACCACAAACCCCTCCTTAGAATTTTACACAGATTCGACCTAAAATGTCAACCTGAATCAGTCTTTCTAGACATAGAACGTGCATTCGATAAGGTTTTAACCACATACTTATCCGGTAAGGGACAACTGGGCGCCGCCAACTGGGCCCCGCCATCTGGGCGCCGCCGACTGGGCGCCTGCCAACTTGGCGCCAAGCCAACTGGGCGCCAAGCCAACTGGGCGCCGCCAACTGGGCGTCAGCCCAACTCGGCGCCAAGTTATATTCGAGGTCACAGCAAATGCGGTGGCTCCGTTGGGGCGATCGAATCCCGACTGGGGCGACTGCATTTGCCTAGTATAGTTTAGGGTGCATGTTGCATGAATGTTTAGTATGTAAGTGACGCCCGCACCCCCTGAAATAATGCGAAAGCGGTTCAGGGGGTGGGGACGGTGGTATAAATGAGTGCGAAAAAAAGGTTAGGTTAGGTTAGGTTAGGTTAGGTCAGGTTACAAAATTTTATTCGGACAGTTGGCCACACTATTCTCACAATTAACTTTAAGATAAGAACGTAAATATAAATTTGTTAATTTAATAAATAAAGTTTGTCAAAATCACACAGTGTTAATTATTACATAAAAAGAGGTAGAGAAAAAGAAATATAGCACTTAAGCAAAATAATAGAAAAAGGAGTCTGATTTATAGAATAAAGTGAAAAGAAGTTAAGTGTTTTGCAAAACAGCAACTTTCAACATTTGTATTTTCTTAGGGTGTGGCTTTATTCCCTTTTTAATTTAAATATTATTTTTGGGCTGGCGCCGAGTTGGCTTGGCGCCAAGTTAGCGTGCGCCCAGTTGGCTTGGCGCCTAGTTGGCTTGGCGCCGAGTCGGCCGGCGCCCAGTCAGCGGCGCCCAGTCGGCGGCGCCCAGTCGGCGGCGCCCAGTTGTACCAGACCCATACTTATCGCCCTAAATCTCAATCTCGCCTTCATCAAGCTAGCGGATTAACTTCTTCAAGTCCAAAATTAATAGTCTTCCCCTGTTCACTTCCACTCCGGCTTCCCTCAATGAGCAGTTTAGTCCCCGCTTTTCTACATCATTTACTCCCACGACTTTCCAGTCTCAGATCCAGCCAGAACTAAAACGAGGCTTTTCGCCGACGACACCGTCATCTGGTCCTCCCAACGCTCTTCTGAATTAGTCTCCTGATAAATTCAAATAGCCCTCAATACAATCTACACTTGAACCTGCAAGTGGCGAATAAAACTCAATGCCAACAAATCCAATTCTATTCTACCCCCACAGCCCTCTTATCAAGTCTATATCCAGATCTCCCAGACGACCTCCTCGACTTCGTTGAAAACACCCTCCTAAGAATGTGATGAGGATTGTTAGTACTTTTACAACTACACCACCTTTTATTAATTTACAGGTACCATCCCAACGCAAAACCCAAAGAAGCAAAACCTCCACAAGCAGAAGCAAGAACCCACAAGAAGGAAGGAAGGAAGCCCAGGGCTGAAGAGGACCAAATCTTACAACGGCCCACCAATACGGGACATCATTAATTAAAAATAGAAATATGCAATGTAATATCTTAAGTTTTTGTGAATAAACATATTTCAATTTGAAATAATTACAATTAAGTTATTATCATTTGATGGAAATTTATTGTTTATTAAGGCTATTTTTAAATGTTTGCATTTGAATGCTTCCTTGTAAAATCTGTTTATCAAAGTAGGGTTTGGTACGTTTTGTGATATGTTCACAATGAACTTTTCAGCGCCGACTTTAACGTCAAATTAAAAAAAAATGTTACTTGAGATGACCATATTAGATTTTCGGTGATGTTTCTTCTTCTTCTTCTTCTAGAATCCTTATACCCTTAGTGTGTCAGATTATTGTGTTGCTATTTCTTGACCCAATTTCTCCATCCCTTCCGGTCCATCGCCAATGCTTTCATGTCTTCTCTCGTCTTTCCTCTTTGTCTGCCTAAATCCTCTATTTTTTGTAGCCAGTTTTTTCTGGGTCTTCCTGTTCTTCTTTTCCCCATTCTGCCTGTCTCCATTATCTTCTTAACTAGTCTGTTTTGGTCCATTATTAGTATATGACCGTACCAGTTTAGTTGTTTCTTCTCAATCTTCTTTGTCTGCACTATCTGTCTTATATGTTGATTCCTCTCTCTGTCCATCTTAGTTTTCCCTGTAATTTTTCTAAAGTATTTCATTTCTACTGCAATGATTTTCCCTTCATGTTTGTCTTGCATTGCCCATGACTCGCCTGCGTATGGTACTGCTATTGCTTTGTAGACCCTTAATTTCGTTTCCGTGTCTATTTCTGTTTTTCCAAATATTGTTTTGTTTAATGCGTAATAGATTCTTACGCTCTTTTTCGTTCTGTTGGCTACATCTAGGTCTATCTTCCAATATTCCAATATTACGCTCCCTAGGTATTCGTACGCTGTCACTTTTTCCAGGTTAATCGCTTCAATATCAATTTCTCTTATTTCCTCTTCCGATTTATTATTAATTATCATTGTTTTACATTTATTGATGTCTCCATTTCCAGTTTTCCTATTTCTTCCGTCCATATTTCCGTTAGTTGCTTCATTTTTCTGTGGGTATCTGATATTAGGACTATATCATCCGCTTACATGAGACAATCAATCTTTATTGGTATTAATCTATTGTATCCTATTACTGGCACGCTCTTGTTTTTATTCTGATATTCTTTAATAATCTATCCATTACCACTATAAATAACAGTGGGTTCAGACTATCCCCTTGTTTTATTCCCGTGTCCATTCTAAATTTCTCTGATTCTTCCCCGTTTATCTTGACCACTTCATATACTTTATTGTATATACTCTCTATAACCCGGGTTAATTTCCTTGGCACCTCTTATTGATCTATGCACTCCCAAATTAGTTTCCTCTGAATTGAGTCAAAGGTAGCTCGTAAGTCTACGAAGATTGCGAATAGTTCTTTTCCCTTTTCTTCTTTCTTCCGTATTAAATTTCTCAGTATGTGTATGTTGTCATTTGTTTGTTTTCCTGTCCTATATGCTGCTTGTTCATCTCCTATTTTATTATCAATGATTATTGTTAATCTCCTTTCCATTATTCTCGTATAAAGTTTGAAGCTGGTAGCTGACAGACATATAGCTCTATAGTTCTCGCAATAAAACAGTTTAATTATAAATAATTAAAGTAGATGTTCTACATGTCCTCCTGCGCAAGAGCCCCATCGTGCATCAACCACATATTCATTCTATGAATGAGGGGTACATCTTCTAACAATAGTAGCAAGGCGTTACGCAAATAGTCAAGATACAATTGGCCAACCAAACGGTTTGGAAGAAAAAATGGTCGTATCATGTGGTATTCAAAAACACCAAGCCAAACGTTAATTGAAGATCGTTGTTGCTGATTTGATTCGTAATAAACATGGGTTCGAAAATCAACCGTTTTCGAGATATGGAATGTTTCTCAGACATTAAATATTGTTTGTTATTTCAATAAGTTGCGTTACGCAAAAAAAGTCAAGATACAATTGGCCAGCCAACCGGTTCGGAAGAAAAAAAGGTCCTATCATATGGTTTCCAAAAACACCAAGCCTAACGTTAATTGAAAATCATTGTTGGTGATTCGATTCAATAATAGCATGAGGGTTTTCATCTGACCAAACATGGCTGTTGTGGAAATTAAAAATGTCGTTTCTTGTGAAACTAGCTTCGTCAGTAAATAAGAAATCACTAACAAACTTTGCGTTTTCCGCAACTCTTGTCAGTGCCCATCGGCAAAACACCAGACGTGCAGCATAATCAGGCACAATAAGAGCATGTACCCTTTGCATAGGATATGCGTACAATTGCTCCTCACGTAACATTCTTCAAATTAGGGAAGCATTAATATTTGTTTCGGCAGAAAGTCTTCTAGTACTGGTACCTGGATTTTCTCTAATCCTCCTTAAAATGTTAAGTTCCGCTTCAGGAGTAGAAAGTGACCTAAGCCGACCACCATCACCGTTTCTTGATTTAAATGCGCTAACTTCGGATAAACGTTGATGCAAATTCGTAAAAAATTTGTCACACGGAAGTGCCCGATTCGGAAATGCTTCGGCATACAATCGACGTGCCTCATAAGAATTACCGTTGACCTTACCATACGAAATGCATATCTGCCATTTCCGCGTTGGTATACATCTTCCAACAACAACAATAACAATATTGACAGTTACAAAAACTCAAACAAATGTTTTATCCACTTCCATAGCAGACGTGATAAATACTATTCTGCACTCCTACTCTGCGTAGATAATTTGGCTGTATCTCGAAAACGGTTGATTTTCGAACCCATCTTAATTACGACTTTCTTGTTTGTATTGATGAGATCTATAAGTGGATAAAATATCCGAATGTATTTTTTAAACATCCTGTACATCAGAGAAAATATCTAAAATATATTTTTTCGAAAACTGTCATCAAAAGTTGACATTTTCGTTGAATTTTCAATTGTCAAAGTGAGTCTTTTTTGTTTACTGGATGTAAAAGTCTTTTACAATCTAGAACAAAAAAGACTTTTACGTTCAGCAATTTTTGATTAAAGAAGAGGTCACAATTTGGGGGAATCTTTATTATTTATCTTGAGCAATATTT
>JABXWE010012876.1:0-23285 GCA_014611495.1 Limonius californicus
GAAATGTGCTGAGCCGGGGTAAGCTGGGAGGGATGGGAATCTTGGAGTTGCCTTTGGCAACTCCACGATTCTTTTAAAAAAAAAAAAAGAAAAAAAAAGAAGAATATTATAAAGTAATTTCTGTAACTCTTTAATAAAAAATTAGTTGTTAGAAGTATGTCCATGTCGTTATTCTCCGTCTACTGGTATCAAATTACAGATTCTTTCGAACATGATTGTAAATCGTTTTCTAATGCAGCGCTTAAAACCAAGTTTACTTTAGTTTCAAATAAAGTTGCCATCGAAATCTGAGTACTACGCACAAGACAAGTGCTAGGATGTTTTACCTTCTAAAATCATGTACTAACGCAAGAATTAAGCTGTATTGCATTGGAATAATTACGTTGCTGACACCGGTCTTGCATTGTTTAGAAGTTGTGAGAATCCATTCAGAACCAACGCGATGTGTATTGCATTTGATTGAAAATTTGTTTCCAAATGATGCCACAATCTACATCATTAATGAAGATTTAAGAAACGATGCCGTTAACACTCATATTAGAAACCCGCGAATTATTGTCAATACTAAAGACCCAATTAGAAAGTCATGGAATTTCCATTATAACTATGTTATATATACTGAAGAGCAAACTTCGTTAAACGTAACTCTTCAAGATCTAAAGGAAAGTCTAATTTGGAACAGAAGCGAATCCCCGCGAGGGAAATTTTTAATCATAACATCTTCAAACTGCAACATGAAACTTCTCTTTAAAGTTCTTTGGAGCTACGATATAATAAACGCAATAGCAATAGAAATAGAAAATAAAGAATCACCACCAACGATATATACAGCGAACCCATTTGAAATAGAAAATAGTTGTGGAAATGAAACAAAAGTTATCTTTGCTCAATTTTGCTTTATCGATACAACGTACAGGTTTAACAAAACTATAAGAAGTTTGAACGGATGTTCTATCATACTACCTACAGAGTTAATTGAATTGTCATTCAAAAAGTCAGTAAATGTAGCCATTTTATATCGCATAATGTGTTTAATTGGCAAAATTTTGAATACAAACGTGAAAGGACTACTAATGTCAAACTTTACTGATCTCAACAATCATAACCTAGGACTAGTTTTCCTTGTAGCGATAACAAGAGCTGAAATGTTAATAAAGAACTACGATTTGACGGACGTTCTACATCAGGACACATTTCTTTGGGTTTTCCCTAAATCTAACACGTTGTATGATCTTCGAACACTAACCCATATTTATAAGGGAACCGTATGGGTAGCTATTGGAATAGCTTTCTTTGCTGTGGCTATTGTTTGGTGGTTAATAGCAAAATACAGCAAGGATAGAATGAATTTTCGGGAGTTTTGGAGAAGATTCTTAGCCATTTTAGCAATAGCACTGTACGGTAGCGATAATCGTGCGCCAAAAACTAAAGCAATTAAAATTCTTGTACTATTTTATAGTATTTATTGCATGCAAATAAATACTTCGTTTACTGCCAACTTGAGTAGCCTACTGACAAAACCGCGTAGAATTCAGGACATTACGACGGTAGAAGAACTTGCAGAATCAGGGCTGAGTTTAGTGGTGCCAATACCACCATACATTTTAGACTTAAGTGACTCTTACGATTATAAATTATATAAAAAAATGGAACAACAACTGATATTTGAATATGATTATGATGATCATAATACACTTTCAAAAATTATACTTCATCGCAACTTCAGTGCTTTGCTGTATAAAACAATATTAAAAACGACAGCGACGTGGGCAAGCGTTGAAGTCGATTCGCTGAATGCAGACCTGGTTACTATGGAAACGGCATGTGTTACGAGAAAGGGTCACTATATCTTACCTACATTTAACAAAATTCTAAAAATGATTCACGAACATGGCTTTTACCAAGCGATTCTGCACGAATTGCAACGCCAAATGAAGAACTTTCAGGATACATCCTTTACGCCGCTGGGTATGGAACACCTGAGCAGCATTTTTATCTTCTGGGGAGCTGGATTATTGCTTGCATCCACAGTATTTATTACAGAGTTATATTTGTCCAAAAGGAATTGAAATTTTCTTGAGCAATTTACTTTGTCTAGTATGGTAATGTTTGACGTATTTTCTCGTTAGAAGTGGAAGTATTCAGAAATTCGCAACCTGTAAGATAGTCTTGTAAAATGTTCAGTTAACTGTTTTGTAACAATGTATTGTAATTCATTGTTACACTATAATCGAGTGTTCACCTTAGCATTCTGCTTTATATTGTTAGTTGTCTATAATACATTGTATTGTTAGTTTTATTAATAGATGCAAAAGTTGTGAATATCTGCAAAACGTATTTTTTTGGAGCATTAACAACTAAAAACACGACTGTTAAAAGACAACAAGGATATCGAATGAAATGTTGATATTAAATCATTTGTTCGGTGTCCGCCCTTTTGTTAGCGCTCATTTGCTCGACAAGTTTATTGCTTGCGGGACGGATGATAGACAAGTAATTTAATCTTAAAATAAAAAATATCTTCAAGCATTTCATACATGCTGTTGGTACACAAAAAAAAACAGTGCTTTTCCCAGTTAATTTTACTTATCTATTAGTGTTTTGACTGCTATAGGGGAAATTCTTCACTAATAAAAATAAAAACTTTGAAACCGCTCGCGTCTCTAAATAATAAACTTGTTTAAGCCATACAGTTAAAATTTGCAGAGTTTGTTTTACTACTGCAAATACATTTTTGGATGCTCTAACTAAATATGCATGAACCGCGTCGTCATTTGGGAACTACACCCAGCATTATCAGGTAAGGTCAAACCAGTAACTTGTCTGCCTTTACAAGCATTTGCTCTAGAAGTTTGAGCAATATTTCTTCGTATGCCCTGCCTACCTACTATACAGGGCCGTGTGCTTCGATTATTTAAACCTTGGGGCGAACAAGGATTTGATCTTGATGTATTTTGTTTGCCAGGACAATAATACTTAATCGGCTTGTTAGCGTGTTAGCTGTTTGTGAACCCATACAAACTAACTTTTCGTAAGACATTGCAGCTTGCATCTTCAGAGTGAATAGAACACTGAATTCAAATCCGGGAAGCGGAAGCATTTAAACCTCTTTGAGCCAGTCGGGCATAACGACGGAGTTCTGATTGGCTGTCACCGTTGGGCAAAGATGGATCCGGTGGAGCGTGATCGTGTGATAGATGGTGCTTAGGAGTTCTTAGAGGATAAACTATTTGAGTCCAAGCGTTACTGAGTCTGAAACCGTCCTCCCTGTTTATGTTGTTAGGTTGTTTTTCAATTTAGTAACGAGGCACTCTGGCGAGTACCCGAGCATTGTCAAAGTCCATCTTATGCCCAGTTAAACCAGTATGTTTAACCACCGCAGATTTTGTGATGCGTTTATGTTTGCAATCACCTTTGTGCTCTTGGAATCTTAATTAAATGGAACGACCAGTTTGTCTGATGTAGTTTGAGCCACAGGAGCAAGGGATATTGTAGATCCCGGCTGATTTTAAATTTGATATATGATCCTTTACGGAACCATCTCTCAAAGTTTCATTAGTCTTAGACTGTCGTTATGCTGTACCTTCTAAGAACATGCCCAATCTTATCAGTAGTGCCTTTACTGTAAGGTAAAAAA
Organism: Limonius californicus; assembly: GCA_014611495.1. Lineage (NCBI taxonomy): Eukaryota > Metazoa > Arthropoda > Insecta > Coleoptera > Elateridae > Limonius > Limonius californicus. The sequence goes on from JABXWE010012876.1 coordinate 3,638, forward strand.
GCTAAGCCTTCCGGAGGTGCCAGTTCCTCCTTAGCCTTGAGCTGTTCCGCATTGCGGATTGCTCTCTGAATTTCTGTGGCTGTATAACCATTTTTTGTAACGACACCAAGAGGTGCGTTTTCTCTTGTTGTAGGTGTTCTGCATCTGGGATTCGAATTGCTCTGGTTGTTAGAGTTTTTAGCACAGTTGCTTTCTGCAGTAAAGCTCAGTAAAGCTTGGACTCCAGTAGTTTATCCTCTAAGGACTCCTAAGCATCATCGATCACACGATCACGCTCCACCGGATCCGTCTTTGCCCAACGGTGACAGCCAACCAGAACTCCATCGTTCTGCCGACTGGCTCAAAGAGGTTTAAATACCTCCGCTTCCCGGATTTGAGTTCAGTGTTCTATTCACTCTGAAGATACAAGCTGCAATGTGGGTTCACAAAGAGCTAACAGGCATAAGCCGTTTAAGTATTATTGTCCTGGAAAACAAAATACATCAAGATCAAATCCTTGTCCGCCCCAAGGTTTGAATAATATAGGCACACGGCCCTGTTTAGGCCAGACAGGGCCTACGAACAATTATTGCTCAAACTTCTAGAGAAAATGCTTGTAAAGGCAGACAAGCTACAGGTCGGACCTTAACTGATAATGCTGGATGTAGCTCCCAAATGACGAGGCGGTCTAAGTCAAAAGTAAATTGTAATATTGACAGTTCGAGAGACCGCGAAAGCCTCAAAGAATATATAAATATGCATGGCTAAAAGAGTCGTCTATTAGCAAACTTTGTTATCTAAATCAGCGCATTTATTGACTCGGCTACCGGCAGTTTGTTACAAATACGCTTTGGGCTGTTTTTGACTTTGAGTTGGAAGTGGAAGTGATGTAAGAAACGAAACAATTATCACAGGATTGAGAATTAGAGAATATAATTCCTACTAACATAGGTAAGTGATGTTTTAGTACTTGTAGTCTACAAATAATTTGTTATTGATGTTGAGTGTGAGTGCTATCACTATCTAGTAAATTAAGTCATTAGCTGCCAATTTCTAAAGCATTATAGACATGCAACAATTTAATCTGGATAGATGAGGACTATACGAAAGAAACAATGGATGAAAGGAAAAAAATGATACCAATAATGAAAGAAGCCAGAGAAAAAGGACAGAAAGCATATTTAAAGTATAACAAACTGGTAATCGACAACGAGGAAAGGGAAGAAGGAGAAGAAAAACTAGGAAAAGAAAGAGTAATTACGCAGATGGGGCCCAGCAGCAGCATTAAAAGAACTGTGAGTGTAAGATCGCCAAATAGCGGGTTGGAGGAGCAGTTAAAGAAAATAACACGTACAGCAAAAAACTGATAAGCACTGACATAACAAAAAATAATAGTAAGGACGACACTAGCAAAGATAATGGACATGAAATGGTAAAGCAAAAAAAGCAAAATAAACAAAAGAGTAGGACATGGAAGATAGGGACCTGGAACATAAGAAGCATAGCAGGAAAGGAACATGAATTAGATGAAGAATTTAACAAAGCAAAAATACATATACTTGGAATAACGGAGACCAAAAAGAAAGGAAAAGGAGAAATAAGACTACCAAGTGGAAATGTACTAATATACACTGGAGTCGAACAAAGACAGAGAGCAAGAGAGGGAGTGGGATGCATAATTAAAAAGGAAATAAATAAATATATAAAAAAATGGACAGCTATTACAGAAAGAATCCTTAAGGTAGAAATACAGTTAGAAAACACAAACAAAACCACGATGATAATTGCATACGGACCAGGGGAGGATGACAGAGTACAAACAAAAGAACAGTTTTGGGAGCAATTATCAGAAGCGATAGAAAACGTAACTGGAAGAATAATTATAATAGGCGATATAAATGGAAGGATAGGAAAAAAGGACGAAGAATCAGGAGAGACAATAGGGTCACAAGGAGAAAAAATAAGAAATAATAACGGGAAAAGATTGATAGACTTTTGCTTATCAAACCACCTAATAGTAACAAACTCCTTTTTCGAACACAAAGATATCCATAAATATACCAGAGAAATAGCGAGCAGAAAGGAGAAATCTATCATTGATTACGTGATAATAAACAAGCAATATAGAAACGATATAAAAGACACAAAAGTAAGAAGGGGAGCGGAAATATGTTCGGACCACTACCTGGTAGTATCAAAAATGAAGATGGCAAGGGAAACAAAACAAAACAAAAAGAACACAAAAATAAACACACAATAGAAGATAAAAATAAGATCATACAAACTACAAGAAGAAGAAATAACAAATGCATATACCGAGGAGATAGAAAAAGAAATGGGAGACATAAAAAGAAATATAAGAAACTACAACATAGAAGAACTGTGGATAAGAATTAAGGAAACAATAGTGAACTCAGCTAAAATAACATGTGGGGAGACAAATGATAACAAAAATAGAAAGAAAACGCATTGGGGGAATGCAGAGATAAAGGAAGAAATAAAGCTAAAGAAAATAAAATGGGGAAAATATCTAGGAAATAAAAATAATGAAAACTATATGGAATACAAAGCGCAGAGATTAAAAGTTAAAGAAATGGTGAAAAATGCGAAACAAAAAGAATGGGAAGAATTTGGAGGAAAGATGGAAAAAGATTGTACGGGCAATCAGAAATTGTTTTATAAAATACTCAAAACACTAAGGAAAGGAAAAGAAGATAAATGCCAATACATCAACTCGAAGGAAGGGGAAACGTTAACGGAAAATGAAGATATAATAAGGCGATGGAAAGAATACTTCGAGCAATTACTAAATGTAGAAATAACAGGTACACTAGATATTGAGGAGGAAAATAATGAACAAGAAGCAGAAGACAATGAACAAGAAGAAGAAGCATTCAGAGTAGAAGAAGTAAGAGAAGCTATTAAAAAGCTCAAGAGAGGCAAAGCACCAGGCCATGATGATATAACTGCAGAAATGCTAAAACTACTAGGAAAGAATGGAATGGAGGTACTAACAATACTGATCAATAAAATTGCAGAGGAAAGTAAGATTCCGAAAGAGTGGGAGACTGGTATAATATTGCCCATATACATATAAGTCGGGGAATAAAAAAGAATGTAAAAATTATAGGGGGGTAACACTACTAAGTAACGCATATAAAATATACGAGAGACTGCTAGACGACAAACTAAAAGCTAAAACGGAAGCCCAAATGGAGGAATCGCAAAGTGGCTTCAGAAAAGGGAGAGGAATACAAGACCACATATTTACAATAAAAGAATTGATAGAAAAATACCATGGAAATGACATATATGCAGCATTTATTGATCTTGAAAAAGCCTTCGATAGTATACCAAGAAAACACATATAGGACAGCCTTAAGAGAAGAGGAATTGGAAAAAGACTAAGGAAGAACATAGCTAGCCTATATAAAAACACTTGGAACCAGATTAGAACAAACAACTTGGAGTCAGAAAAATTTGTGACGAAGGAGGGGGTGAGACAGGGCGGAGTCCTGAGTCCAACATTATTCAATATCGTACTAGATGACGTAATAAAAGAAGTTAAGGAACATACCAAGAAGCTACTAGTGGGATATAGATACATGGAACCAGTCTATATCACAGAATGTGCGTTCGCAGATGACTTGATAATATGTGCTAAAAACGCGGAAGATTTACAAGGCAACCTGCAGCTATGGAACACGGCATTACAAAAACGCAACCTTAAGATAAACGTAGCTAAAACGAAAGTAATGATATTAGGAAGGAACAGTACACAAACAAATATACAACTTAACAATAAAGTGATAGAACAAACAGACAGTTTTAAATATTTGGGTGTGACAATACAGAAGGACGGGAAAAACGAAGCAGAAATAAATAACAGAGTAGAAAGTGCCAATAAAGTGTACTATGCTCTAAGTAATGCATTCATCAGGAAAAAAGAAATAAGCAACAAGACAAAACTAACAGTATATAATGCGATTTATAAACCAATATTGACGTTCGGCTGCGAAAGCTGGACGGTCACGAAAAAACAAGAGAGCAAGATACAAGCATGTGAAATGAAGTACTTAAGAGGGGTCATGGGAATAACGAAAAGAGACAGAATAAGGAATGAAGAAATACGTGCAACACTAAAGGTAGAATCAATAAAGAACGCTATAGAAAGACAACAACTGAGATGGTTCGGACACTTAAACAGAATGGGAAACAACAGACAAGCCAAAATAATTTGGCAAGCTAAATCATGCATGAAAAGAGCAAGAGGAAGACCAAGGAGGAGATGGGACGAGGAAATAGCAGAAATACTAAAGAAAAAGAATAAAAGCTGGCGAGAGGCCAAAACAATGACACAAGAAAAAAAGAATGGGCAAAGTTCATACGCATGTAATAATTACAAAATAAAGAAAGGGAGAATCCAACGTGAGTGAAGTGAAGTGTAGGAGTGCGGGAAATATATGAAAGTTAGTGATGGTTCAAGCGGTAGAAAGGTCAGAAGAAAACATGTAGTGAGGTACAAATGAATTTAAGTTTTAGATTTTTGGTAAACAGAATGTAAATTGTTTTGATGAAAATGTAATTAGGTTAAACACCCTACACCGAAAGGTAAATGGGGTTAAGATTATATATATATATATATATATATATAACAATTTTTTTTTAAAACAGTTTGTGCCAGTTCAGCACTATGTGCTATTCATGGCAGTGCTAATAAAAATATGGTTTAACTTCTAATAGCTATGGAGGTTTATGGTCCTCTGTCACTGTAATGAACTGGATTACTACTACATTAAACGATAAAGTTATCACTATGTTGATATAAAGTACACTATATTTTGCACTAATTGCTGGTTGGTGGGATTATTCACTATCACTGTTTATAAGGTCAATTGGTAACTTCCTTTTTAATCTGGTGTGCAGTGATCTTTTACCTAAATCGTAATGCACTGCGCCACTACACTGATTAATATTATCATAAAATGTTTTAACAGTTTTATTTATAAATTGCTGAACTGTGGGGATACCTGTTTCTCGATGAAGCTGGGAGTTTCTGACAAACCACTGGGCATTTTTTATAGTGCGCAACAATATAACAATTTAAGAATGTGTTTTCTGAATTACAAAATAATTTCAAGTTGCTTATCAATGAAATGTTATTGTACAACAAGAGAACATTATTTTCCCGCGCTAAGAACGTCTTAAACTGATTAAGCCTGTAGTATCAGAATTGGGTACGGCAGTGATTCTCAAAGTGCGGGAAGGGGTTTATGGTTAGGGTGGTCGCTTACAGCAGATAATTAATAGATTTCAATAAAATTATTTTATTTAAATCAGATAGGTGTAGAAATGCCTAGTACTAATGTAGTTTTATTGTGCTTGTGGTATTTCTCAGTCCGTACTTAAAGTAAACTAAATAATAAGCCTTATACTGTAACGTTCGTTTAGTTTCGCCGCTTCATAGGAATTAAAGTTTTATTTTAATTGCCGCTCTTAAGTCAATTACTATTTTATTATTTTCAAAGATTAACTTATGGGAGGTCACTTTTGCGAAGCTTCCGAAAGGTTTCCATTGTTCCGCTAGTTTAGTCTGGATATGCCGATCGAAAACAGTTCTTGGAATCCGTCGTTGGCAGAATGGAAGGAAATTCTGCGTGTAAGAATTTTGTTCTAGAATAATTACGTTTGGGGAGAGAGTTTTGCAGCAGGGGGAAGGAGTGAGCGCTAGCTTCTGAGTGTAAACACAAGTGATTTTGTGGAGCCGGAGTTGTACTGCAGCGCCTCTGCTAAATTAATATATCGTGTTGTTTCTTGCCTGTGGCAATAGAATCTTCGACTTGTGTCGGATTAAAAATATTAGCAGAGTGTTAGCTTTATGAAAAGACAATTCAGTGAAATTTTTTTCTCGACTTGTGCCGGAATAAAGCCTCCAGCCCCGTGAATTCCTCCACTAAGCCGTTGCAAGTGATAATCCCGTATAGCGGCGTAGATTTTGGCTCCTGAAGTTCTCGTCTTTTTTTCTTCGAAGAATGCCTTGGTCCGTACGTTGTCTCCATTGTGAACCAGTTACGGGCGTGCCTGTTTCTTCAGGATCTAAGAACACCCTAAATTGTGCCTGCCTTTCTCTCTACTCCCTAACAAAGAAAACCTAGGTAAAACAAATTGTTAATTGTATTGTGAAAAAGTGTTTCGGGTTTCATTTTATTGAACTAAAGTGCTGAACCTTTTTTTTAGGCAACGCAAAGCGACCTTCAGTCGCCAGTTGCCATTATTTGTTAACTGTAAAGTGTAAATTGTAAATTGTAATTTTTGTAAACTGGAACGTCACTGGCTGCGCATATCTGTGCTTAGTAAAGTAAATACCGCGAGCCAGGGGCGGCGAGCCTCTTGTTCAAACGTTCCAACTACCCTTGTGTTAAACCGTAATTATTACCATTTTGAATGTATTTTTTTGTATTACGTGTCACCAATCTCAAACAATAGAGCTATATTGGTCTTAAAATCCACCATATCTTTTATTTCTGTGTATTTTTATTGTATTGTGCATGAGCTTTGTAAGCTTTATATACAGGAGGGGGCACAATAAAGGTGAGTCCGATTCAAGTAAGCTGCTGACTTCTCGGCGTTCCACAAAAACCTGCAATCAGCTGTGATTTGGACCTACTCTGTACACAACTGCGTACGATTTCCTTCCCGTAAGCGTTTCTCGTGAACCATACCAACTCCTCTGAGTTAAGTCGAAAACATTTTCCATCTTTCCTGTTGCGGGTTGACGAACAAACCGTTTGGCCCGTGACAATATGACTGGACTGAGCACCGATCTAAAATTAGAAATCTTCAAAATGTTAGAATACCCAAACCAAAAGTCTAGTCTAAGTCTTAAATTTAGGCAAGTCCTAGCGTTTGATGGACGTACTCTCATTGGCGCATTCCAGATATGTTTAACACACTTCTTTCCTGCGTTTTGATTTCGTTTAATTCACGATTTTCATTTACACTAGTCCGAATGGTTTTTATCATTTCAATCTCTAAACAATCTCTTTCTCCACTGTAGTCGAGCAATTGTAGCACTTCGACATTTTGATGTTCATGTAGTCTCGCTGTGTGTTTTTCCGCAAACCGTTTAATTTCCTTACTGACTCTAGGCACTTTTAGATCCTTGTGGATGTCGTTGTTTCTGATGTACCATGGAACGTTAACACTGCTACTAAATACTTTGTTCTGGAAGGTTTGTATAATGTTAATATTAGTTTTTTGTGCATCCCCATAGTTGTCCACCGTAAGTCCATATTGGTTTTAGAATTCATTTGTACAATAGTTTATTATATAGCGATAGCTCAGAATGTCTACCACATGGCCACCACATCTTATTCAATCTAAGGCAAAGTTCGTGATTCTTCTTGACATGTTGTTATGTGATTTTCAAATTTGCCGCTACACTTGAATTCATTCCGTAATTTGTTTGCCGCTTCGTTAGAATTAGTATCGTCGTTGTTTTAATTGAATTCTTATTTTGGGTTACTATTTTCGGTATTTTGTTTTGTCTTTCGACGCTCGAGATGGGTTAATAGTTTCTTTGTGTTAAAACTGCAGACTCTTGTTTTTCCGCGCTAGACCTCGAACATTTCCTGGAACTCGCGCGTTAAAAAACGAATTCTTTCTAGAATATTGCGCAATATTTCGTAACGTGGCACAATTTTGAGGGGAGAAATGTAGGTCCCGTTGCCATTTTGAGTTAGTTCATTTCCGATCCTTGTGGACTCCGGTCGCCCGTACGGGGGCCGTAATTACGTTAAGTGCTACAGGGGCGGCTCGGGTTTTTTTTTTGAAAGGGGTATCTGTTATGTGTGTTCCGTTTCGCTGTTGTACCAAGGGGTACTTAACAGGCCGTCGGCTACTGCCGGATTAAATAGGAATAACTTGATTCAACCCCAGTAAAAGGCAACTCTTTAGTGAGTTGACCAATCGCCTTTCGGCGGATCATCTTCGAAGCCCGATGCCCGTGGTTCTGCAGCCATTTCTCCAAACCATCGAAGGTTCCTGTCTTCGCTGGCGTTCATCGTTAGCAGCTGGAAATTGCCGTATATTTTGCCTGTCTCCTACGACCGTCAAGGTAAAGAATTAGTTTTTTTGTTGTGCAGTGAAAAATAAACCTTTTTTTTTGCTTGCGTCAACTTGCAGAATTTCGCGATTTTGAACTCTTTGTAGACAACCCAAAAGCAATCTTCAATCGCTATTCATTTATTGTTTGTAAAAATATTAAAATAGTATTTTTTTCCTGTAAACTACGCCATTGACCACACAGATATATCGCAGTATAAATATTGTGAGTTAAAGGCGTCGTTTCCTACGAACGTTCAAGGATTTTCATGGTAATTGTAATTTTAAACTATTTGTGTTATAACTTGCCATTTCGTTGTATTTTGGTCAAATATTTTATTATATGTGTTTTAAAGTTTGCTGTGTCTTATTGTGTCTTTTGTACTTGTTGTGTAAGGATTTTGCAAGCTTTAAATATATAGGTGAAGGCACAATTAAAGGTAGGTTCCCTTCCCGTAAGCTGTCGGCTTCTCGGCCTTCCACGAGGACCTACACAATCAGCTGGATTTGGAAGGTGGCGCCCACTTATTTTGACTCGCCCTGTACACAACTAAAGCTTTTCTCCCATAAGCGACTTTTACGAACTCCTCCTACTCCTCTGAACTAAGCTGTAGGCCCTTTTCCATCAAACTAGTTACGAAATCGGCGAAAAAGCTCGATTGGCCTGTAACAAATCGGCGCCGCAACGTGAAACTTTTTTGCGACCGTAACAATGTTCTTTCCAACTGAGCTTGGCCTCCAGTGGTCATTCCGTGGCGTTTCGCTGCGTTAACGTATAGGATTATTTCCTGGTTGATTGCTATTGGTAGGTCTTCTATTTTTTTGTTAGTGAAGTTTATGTAGGTAGTCGTCGCCTCCGTCTAACTGGTGAGGTTGTTGATGACTGCTTGTAGTTTGTAACTACTTCTATTTCGTTACTTGTGGCTAGTAATGCAGTGTCGTCAGCAAACGTGGCTGTTGTCACTGGTGTAAAGCAAGTACAATACCGGTCCAAGAACCCTTCCTTGCGGTATACCAGCAGTAATGTCCCTTAGTTCTGAGTATTCCTCGTCATACCTCACTCTGAATTAACGGTCAGAGATATATGACTGAAGAATCTGACTCGTCTGCTTAGGCAGATTTTGTTATCTTGTATTCCAGGCCGTCGTGTCAAACTTTGTCAAAATTTTGGGCCGCGTCTAGAAATATCCTTGCGCATATTTATTTTTCCTCTGGTGTTCTTTCTCAATAAGTTTGGACATGGTTGATAAGAAGGAGACTGGCCGATGTGATGTTTTCTCATTGAGTAGGTTCCCCAGTTTCGGGATCCTAATATTTCCGCAGTTTTCCATTGCATTGGCGCATATTGAAATCGTAGTGCTGCATTGAATAGATGCATAAGATTCATTATGCTCTTTTTTTCTCACTTTGAGCACTTGCCACTTATTAGGTCGTAGCCTGGCGCTTTTTTGGCACTGAGATTCTGTTGGATTTCCTTGATGATTTCTTTTTGGGTTATAGGTTCAACGACTCTGTCCTCCATATTGTTTTTTCCCGGTAGGATCTCATTGTCAGCAGCAGGATGTGGTTGAAAAGTGTTCGGCAAACATTTTTGCCAGTTTTTTATTTTTCTTTGCCCATCTACTATCTTCCTTGCAAATGGGTGAGTTTTTGTTTTGTGGCTGTTTTAGTTTGTTGGTGGCTTTCCAAAGAGAGTATGCGGTATCTTTGTCATCTGTTAGTCCTCTTAGAAATTATAACGGAGTGGATCTCATCTTTGAGTTCTTGGTTTAACCGATTTAGCAGTGTTTTGTCTGTCGGTGCTCTAGTTGCTGTGGAAATTATCTTTACGCTTTGTTTACAAATTCCTTTTTAGTTTATTTGGTTTCGTACTGTCAGTAGCTAAAATATTTAAACATATTACACACCGTAGTCGGGCTTCACCATTAACGACTATATTTATAACACTAAAATTCAAATATTTACTATTTTTTGCTTTGGGATTGTAGGTGGCTTCTTTATCTACAGACGCAGATGTACTTGCACCTCCAAAATTACGTTTAGACCTGATTCAATATTTATATAAACTTGAAATCACTCAGGTGCAACCAAACACCAACGAAATATTAGGCATGTACTTGGTATTACGCTTACTGTTAAATTAACCTAACTGATCGTGCATCGTGATTTTATACGTCCTGTCCCCACTCTCACAATTTCTAGGCCATTCTAGAGCGCTCGGGAAAGTTCGTGATTCCGTCTTTCTAGAAAAGGAAGCATGTATTGTCACATATTTAAAAGTATGGGAAACGCTGTATTAAAACGGGAGTATGAAGTTTGATACGAGTTCATACGAATGTATTAGTAGGCATTACATGCATGGGCTTACAACTATTTTTCTGGGGTCATTTACAACAGAAATGTATTTGAACAATAATTACAATTGCAAATTGTTTGCAATCACAACTACTGTCAATATTCAATACTCATGTAGTCGCGGTTACGAAACAAAGTGTTTTGCTACTATTGTTCAGTTTAGCCGTGTCATAATAAAAATCTGTATCTCAATGAATGTCATTAAAACACCGGGAGCGCATATTCAATCATCAAATTAAAGGATGGCCGTAGAAAAAGGTATTATAATATTATACTCATCAAAATTATATTACTTATCGGCGAACTTCCCTGTACAGGGTGTTAATGAATTGCAGGGACAAACTTCTAAGGCTTAAAGTATACATGAAAACAAACGTTTTTTGTTAATAAATGTACGGTCAAAAGTGTTTCCTTTCAGGGATAGAGTTTCTCAAAGATTCTTCAAGAAGCGCCTAAATGTAGGCAAATCAATTTACTACCTGCTATTTGTTTCCATAACGACGTGGGAAGTGGGAAAGAGGGCTTTATTTATTCTGTATTAATTTCCGTCGTTATGGAAACAAACAGTAGGTAGTAAATTGCAAACAGTAGGCAGTAAATTGAGTTGTCTACGTTTAAGCGCTTCTTAAAGAATCTGTGAGAAGCTCAAAACCTGAAAGGAAACACTTGTGATCATACATTTATTAACAAAAAATGTTTGTTTTTATGCACACTTTAAGCCCTAGAAGTTTGTCCCTGCAATTCATTAACACCCTGTACACCGATGCGCTTGCGCCATTGGCATTCAAGCTTCGGCGTCGAAAAGGCCGCCACAGACTTTTGTGTCTGGTTTAGGTTTTCCTTGCAGAAATGTGTCTTAGAGGAAGCAAACGATAGTTTTCTTTAATGCATTAAATACAAGGACGGCTGATGTTTGCAAAAAGTAATTTCAAAACAACAATTTTATATATATTAAACCTTTGAGAAGAATATTATAAAATCATTCCGGGACAATTTAATAAAAAATTAGTTTACGGAAATGTGAACATGTCGTTATCCTACCTTTTCAAGCGAACAAACTGATAGGAAATTAAAGGTATTTGCATCCTCTAAAGCGTTCTTCAAAACAGGTTTGCTGCAGTTTAGCTGCTGCCAAAGAAAGTGATACAATGTTTTGCGTTTTAAAAACATGTGCTAACGCAAAAATTAAGCTATATTGTATAAGTATAATTACTTTACTAACACCGGGATTGCATTTTCTAAAAGTTGCGAGAACTGATTCAGAACTAACGCGATGTGTATTGCATTTGCAGTGACAAGAAAAAACCCAACAATTTCCCGTACGTAGTTTTGAGGTTAGGTTGAAGGCTACTGTAATTGTTGGACAATTGATCTTTAAAATGTGAACTCTTCTAAAATATATATATATATATGTATATATATATATATATATATACAGGGTGTTAATGAAAAATATACATGAAAACAAACATTTTTTGTTAATAAATGTATGGTCCCTTTCAGGGATAGAGCTTTTCAATTATTCTTTAAGAAGCGCCTTCCACGTGTGGTAGAATCTCTCCCTGGCGTCGGTGGTTAGCCATAGTAGCAGAAATAGGCCGACGTCAAATAAAAACAAACAAACAAACAAATGTAAGCAACTCAATTTACTACCTACTATTTGTTTCCATAACGACGGGAATTAATACAGGATAAATAAAACCCTCTTCCCACTTTTCAAATTCAAATTCAATTTGGCTTTATTTACCCTGTATTAATTACCGTCGTTATGGAAACAAATAGTAGGCAGTAAATTGAGTTGCCTACATTTAGGCGCTTCTTAAAGAATCTTTGAGAAGCTCTATCCCTGACAGGAAACACTTTTGACCACACACTTATTAACAAAAAATGTTTGTTTTCATGTATAATTTAAGCCGTAGAAGTTTGTCCCTGCAATTCATTAACACCCTGTATATGTGTGTGTGTGGTGTTTTAGCTGTTGCTTTGTTAGAATTTAGGGGCCCCTTGCTTATTTTTGCTACACATACACACACACAGAGTACAGCTTTAATTTCGCCTCTGCATCTCAGTCGGTAGTTTAGAATATTTTTTTTCTGTAGCAGTGAAATTTAATAAAGACTATCTGTGAAACGCTTTAGGTGAGTTGACAATGCATTCAATTTTTTTCTTTAGTTTTATATCTAAAACAACACTAGTAATCATAACCTAATTTATTTAACTACATAATGTTTCATTTACTGTTAGGCTGTATTTGTTCTAATTCAACTCTTATAAACCTGTTTTATTGGAGTTTCTAACTAAGCAGTGCAACTCATAGCTCAATTCTTTCTTAGTCTGCTCATCACAATTTTACAGATTCCTCATGTAACAGTTCTATTTTGATGGAATCATCAACATAATTGGGATCATATTCCACATTAGGAGCCCCTAATTTTATCCGATGAGCATATTCTTCCTTTGCTGCAATAAAGATGCTTTTGTAACAAATAATTAATCATAACCCAAAGCCATCACCAACGATTTAAGACTGTATTATAAATAATTCAAGAAATTAAAAACACAAGCTCACTGATTTGAGGAAATTAAAAAAAATTGTTCATATCTGTACTGCCTATACCAATGGTAAAGCCATAATAACTACTGCCAGCAGACACAGAGAATTGAACACATCTAATATTAATATAAAATCAACACAAATTTACCACACGTTTCTTCAGTGATTTTCTTCTCATATACAAAAACTTCGCATATGACTTTGACATTCTTCCTTTGAGCGACGATTCGTATTTTCTTAACAAAATAAATAACGCGTTCAAACCAAAGGAAAATCATTTATATAATTTATAAAATACAAGCAAGTTCAGACAGACAAGGAATGTAACAGTTATAAGGAAACTTGAAATGCTATACCTGCTAAAATTAGAGATATAAAACAAGATTATTGCAAAGGTTACTATAGAAGCTGTCCTGATTTAACAAGCATCACAAATACAGCAGGAACTTTAAAATTATTAATACGTCTTTGAATTTCCTCTAACTTACTATAATCGAATATTAGAATTAGCTTTCAAATCCTCTGGACACTTGATTCTGAAATGCAAATTTTTTGTTTTGCAGTGCATTACCATGTTACAATAGTATACTGTGAATAAACTGAACCTGCCAAATTAAAATTAAATATAAAATGGGTTTACTCTGACGCACCTGTAGGTACAAAATATTGCAATACTGTTTCAATGAATAAGTTTTACCCACTAAATTGTTTTTAAAAATTCACAAATGCAGTTAGATTATAAAAGAGTACCTTGTAAATATTTATTTTCAGTACCTAAATAAAATCTTACAAATACTACTGCATAAAACAACACTTTCAATAGAACAACATGCCAATTAACATGTTAAAAGCGTCAAAATGCTTATACCTATTAATAATTGTACTATTTTTAAGCTAATACGTTACTGGAGAAATTGCATTCAGAAGATTTCTTTTATTACTGCACGAGCTCTTCTATGTGCAAACGATTCTTCTGCGCACTTTCATAGTTACACACACGCATTTTTAAGGGTTTACTCTCCTGTATGGGTTTTCATGTGATGTTGCAAGGTAATCTTACGTGCACTTCCATAGTTACATATATTACACTGAAAACGCTTTTCCCCAGTATGAGTTCTTATATGTTCTTGTAAGTTAAACTTTCGTGCACTTCTATAGTCACACATATTGCAGACAAAAGGTTTCTCTCCAGTATGAGCTCTCATATGTTCCTGTAAGATAGTTTTCCGTGCACTGCCAAAATCACATATATCACACTTAAAAGGTTTCTCTCCAGTATGAGTACTCATATGTTCTTCTAAGAGATTTTTTCGCACACTTGCATAGTCACATATGCTACACCTAAAAGGTTTCTCGCCAGTATGAGTTCTCATATGTTCTTGTAAGTTAAACTTCCGTGCACTACCATAGTTACACACATTACACTTAAATGGTTTCTCACCAGTATGAGTTCTTATATGTTCTCGCAATTTAATCTTCTGCGTACTTCCATACTCGCATATATGACACTTAAACGGTTTCTCCCCAGTATGAGTTCTTACATGTCGTTGCAGATTAATCTTATATACACTACAATAATCACATGAATCGCATTTAAAAGGTTTTTCCCCAGTATGTGTTCTCATATGCTCTTGTAGCTTTGTCTTTCGTACACTTTCATAGTCACAAATATTGCACTTGAAAGGTTTCTCTCCCGTATGAGTTCTCATATGCTGTTGTAAGTTACCTCTTGTTTTAAAACATTGTACACATACAAGACATTTGTATGGCTTTTCCTCAGTTTGAGTTGTAGCACTTTGCTGCATGTTGAGCTTCAATGAAGATTTTGTGGAAGAATTCATTATATCGTGATCATCGTTATGACTGAGAATTTCACTTTTTATATCTAATTCTTCATGTAATGATTCCACCTTGATGAATTCCATTGTTCGAGTCTGTTCCTTTGTCACTGAAACACATGTACATCTATTTATTTCCGATTTCCTCAATATTACCTTTGGTAAAGCGCCACCACATGCTAATGTTAGACAAATTTCCAAATGTTAATGTTAATTAATAAAAATCGAATGAAATTAATTAATACCTGTCAAATATTATTATGATATTGAATGCTAAGGCTTTTTTCTGCTTATAAGTCTCCAATGACAATTTGAGTTAAGCAAATTCAAAGTATTTGTGTTTTCACTCTGTAAATAAATTTCTGATTTCTAACACTCCTGCACTAAGTCCTGGGTCAGATTACCATATACGAAGTAAATTGTATATGGCAGTCAATATACTAAATTATTAATATTTTGTTAATTGGAATAGATGCTATCATAGTTGATAAACATTATATATGGTTTGTAAAAATTCAAAAACATTCTCGTATTTTTTTAATAAAATCCTATTTTGATGTTCACATACTTATACTATTTAAATTAGCATTTTGCTTTACGGTACAACACAAATTTACCATTTGTTTCCGATTCAGTTTCAGATAATTCTTGCTTGACTTTGGTTTCAAGCCAGACAACACATGTAGGACTATCAGCATTTAATACCGAAGCTGCACCAGCATCTTCTGATTTGGGATCGCCAGTATTGCATGTTGAATCCATGTTGATATACCCGTTTTGTGTACTAAAATTAAATTTACTACATTGTAATTGTATAAAGTAAATATGTAAACATTACTCACGTTTATTGTAATAAATTAATACAAAGGCTATTGGTTTTTTATTACTGTTAGTTAAATCTTCTTTTAATAACACTTTGCTTGCATTTTCTTAAATATGTAACACACAATTTTAGGTTATATAGGATCTAAACACATACAGGATAATTCAAAGAATAGTATAACCCAGTGATTCTCAACCTGTGGGACCCGGCAACCTTGGGGGCCGCGAAATGCCTTAAAGGGGGTGCGAAAAAAGTCAAAAACTGAAAAATTACTTTTTTCACTTTGATTTACGCGACCTTGAAATCAAGTGGCTACGTTCAAGAAACCATCCACTCCGTTTGGCCTCAACTCTGCTCGCAACTAGTTTTAACCTCACTGAAGTATGGAGAGACAAGCGGAAAGAGAATGTACCTCTTCTGTACAGAGGGTTTTCATATATTGTCACCAACCACCCTGGCTTCCAGTTGTCCCAAAAACTATGGTCTACTCTATAAGATACAAACAATGGCAGATGCATAGATACGCTTCACAGTTGGGCAAAGCTCCAGAACAGGGATGTGACTGTGGCACTGAGAGACAAACCATCAAACACATAGTGAGAAACTGCAAATTGCGAGTCTATGACGGAGATTTCAGTGACTTCCCAAATGCAACACACAGCGCACTACAATATTTAATTATAGTTAAATGTGTGTTTGGGAACTGTGTACCTAAATATGTTTTCGTCCTATAAGTATACAAACATTTTTATATACTTACATGGAATTTTTTTTAGTATATGTATTTGTTAAATACTTGCACTATAAATAAATAGTTAGTAAGTATTAACCTAATTTATTATTATATATTTATCAGCTTTCTGATGGAACGCGTACATCAACGGCTCGTGATCTGTAAATAGAACGAAATTCCGTCCTTCAAGGAAATAACGGAAACGTTTTACAGACGAATATGCTGCCAACCAGTTCTCGGTCGTAGGCGCTGTACCTACTTTTGCTGCGCCGGGTTCAGCTTCTTAGTGAAGAATGCTAGTGGTTGCCAAGCATTATTAATGTGCTGTTGGAGCACTCCTCCTAAGCTTACTTCAGTGGCGTCCACCATTATTGAAACTGGAGCAGAAGGTGAAGGGTGAGCAATAAGGGCTGCGTTTGAAAGGGCTTGTTTGAAGTTATCAAAAGCCTGTTCAGTAACGGGATCCCACTGGATTGGCTCCTTCTCCTTAGTTTTCGGACCTGTTAGAAATTTTGTCTGTAAAAATTCACCATCCCCAGGAAACGCCTAAACTGTTTGACAGAGGTTGGTTTGCTGGCATTGGTAATGGCGGTAACGCGGTCAACTGGTTGCTTACTACCGTTTTGATTAATTGTATAACCTAAAAACTGCACTTTCGATTGACCAAACACGCACTTTGAAGGATTTATGACAACACCATAATGGTCCAATCGTTGAAACAGTTGGCGAAGGTGGTCCATGTGCTCCTCCTCAGATCAGAAAGTTGCGTGTTCAGATCACGTCGGGGTCACCAATTTGGTAAATTTGGTAAAGGTAAATTTGGCACTATAGATAAATAGTCAGTAAGTATTAACCTAATTAAGGCCCGGTCTTTCCATCTCCAAATAAAATACCCAGTAACTATTGGACAAATAACATTATTGGGTAGATTTATTCGTCAAATAAGTAGTAGCCGTCTTTCGACCCTACTTTATCCTCCCAATAGTTATGCGGCCAATAACTCGGATGGTGAAAACATTACTTATGTTGGTAGTAAAAACTCGTTCGGGTCAACTTCATTGTAAACAGTAAACAAAGAAAGCCATACAGCAATGCGTATGATTAGAAGCGAAATAGAGTATGCAACCGACAATTGACATTATCCTGCGTTATTCTGTCAAATTCCTGCCGTTCGCACATGTGAAAGCAGAGAGGTGTTCGTTTATGTTGTATTGGTGTTCGTTTATTCGCTTGAAGTATGAAGAAATTAAGCAAAATATAAAGAAAAAAGAAAGCAAGAAGAAATTGGAAATTTTTAAGACAGGAGGGGGAGTTGCGAATACGCAACCGTTGACAGATTACGATTTTCTTTTCTGCATTAGGTCCTCCTGGTGATTGCAGTTTAACATGGGTACAGTCAATGGCACCTAAAACTCTAGGAAACCGTGCAAATCTTGAAAATGCTACCATTGTAGTATTTTTTCCCCTGGAGTTAGTGGAAAACGTACATAGTTTGCCCGCAATTCAGCCACTGCATTAATTACTCTTTGTATAATTTTCCCAGATGTCGATTTATGTATGCCACCAAAAGAAGCAACCGCAATATAAAAACTTCCAGAAGCAACAAATCGCAGTGCCAGAAGTAACTGAGATAGTGGTGAAATTGAGTTATTCCTGAAAACGTCGTACTGTTAAATATACATTGATTATATTGCATTATCAGTTTTTAGTATTTCTTATAGTTATACGAACCTATCTGTATCATGTTGTAGATTGTCTTCGATTTGAAGTAATAGATCTCTCACAGTATTCTTTGACAGTCTGTATCTTTTAATGAATTCATTATTGTCCCACATATTTAAATTATCCGGTCGTGGACGTACCGTATATTCACGTCGCTCACGATTTACTATATTCATTATATCAGGTACATCATTTTCGAATAACACCTCAAAGTCATCAAAAATATCCATTTTTAACTACAACTGTCTAAAATACAATAACGCCGAGAAACAGCAAGAAACGTCAACCGCGTGATTCACTTCAAACACAACCAATAATCACGTGCTTTTTGAATTTTGCGGGCGCCTGTCGTTTGATACCTACGCATATCGGCTACTTTCGCTACTCGTCGCCTGATTTATTGGCAAGATAACTTCTTATGTGCTGGTTTGGGTTGCCAATAAGCTATTTGACGAATAGTGGGAGTTATTGGCCAAATAAAGCTTGTTGGCAGGTGGAAAGACGGCACATAGGCTTATTGCCTAAATAAAACTTATTGAGAAGTTTATTGGGAGGTGGAAAGACAGGGCCTTATTATTATATATTTACAGTTAAAAGTACACGTGATTATTTACAAGTTAAATATCGAAGTGAACGTTAAGAGCCGGCCAAGTGAACTGGCTTTTCTTCATGGTGCACCTAGGCGGTTCAACTTGCCAGCTTCGTAGAAGGGGTGGAAGCAGCCTCGCTAGAAGTTTCCCACGGAAGTAATTCCCAGAAAGCAGCTGTGAATTTTATTTACAATAGCGGCAATCCGCTGGCTAGCACCAGGACCTAAGTGCTTCATTGTCGCGATACTGCAAATTGCGCTATTGTAGTATGTCCGGCTTAAACTAGGTATCGCCGGACGGTAGGCGTCGGAACCGCAGGGGTCGCCGCCACAGGTACATTGTATATATAATTGTGTATGTATACTTTTAAAAAGAACGCATCAATTACGCCTGTTATGTAGGCAACCAACTATATAGAAAATTGAAAAAACAGAAGCATACAGAAACGTCACTGTAGTTGTAAATTATTTTAGTATGAAGGTTATGTTCGATGCGGTGTTTATGAATAGGTAAATCAAAATGAATATTGTAAAACATTAAATATGAATAACAGAAAACGGAAACGAAAGTAAAAACAACAGTTACAACAATTATTCGAAGAAGACTATCCTATACATATATACCGGGTGTCAACACAAATTTACACAATAAAAACTCCTGTTTCTACGAATTTATTTTTTGGATATAATAAGAATAAGTTGGTTCAATCTGTAGAAGGCGATGATAGTTTGGTAGTATTTCAGCAATATAATGTTGAAGAAACCCATACAATCAATATAATGTAGCTACGTAAATAAATTTACTTACGCATGCTTTTTTACATACCACTGCACACGTAACAGCAGCATTATGCAATTGATGGTTTCCAAGCTTATCATTGCCTTGTCTCCTCAAAATAATAAATGCAGTCTTTGCTGGCTATTGGCTCTTCTTTAGCCTTAAATGTTGACC
>JABXWE010012878.1:0-20964 GCA_014611495.1 Limonius californicus
GATCAAATCCTTGTCCGCCCCAAGGTTTGATTAATAGAAGCACACGGCCCTGTTTTGGCAGGCAGGGCCTACGAACAAATATGGCTCAAACTTCTAGAGCAAATGCTTGTACAGTCAGACAAGCTACAGGTCGGTTCTTACCTGATAATGCTGGGCGTAGTTCCCAAATGACGACGCGGTCTAAGCCGAAAGTAAATTGTAATATTGACAGAAACACATCTGTTACAAATGAACCACTTGGATTCCTAAATTCGCTACTATTAGAAGTTTTGGAATGGAAGACCAGAACCAAGTTCGAAACCGTCATCCAGTGTACTCTTTCTTTAACAACAAATATCTATTCTGTTATATTTGTTTTGCTTTTGAAAATGGCATGTATCATATATAAAAAGACAATTTGATGAACTGAAACACCCATGGGGGAGGTTTTCAGAAGGTTTTGTTCAATAACATGGTAAAAATAATATTTATAAATAAATAACGTTTGCGCATTCTAGAGGGTGAATAATGCATTCTAAGGAATGAATTATCCATAGTAGTAGTTTTAAGATTGATTGATTTATTTGTTGACGTCTTTGATATAGGGTTCTCTAACTAAAAGTATCTGAAATAATAATATAAAGAAATATGTCTTAAATTATACATATTCAATTACATTACATATATACATTACGTATAGGATGAACCACATAAGTTGTCTTCTCTTAAAAGTGATTAGAAAACGTTTTCTTTAATTTACTTCTATTGATCAATGGTTAGACCCATAACGAATAATGGGCAGAAACGACCGCCAATACCAGCACAACAAAGCAACTGCTCACTACATTAGAGATGACAACTTGAAGAGCGATAGTTGGCAAATCAAAAATTGACAGAGTGCGAAATCAAGACGTTAGTTTATTGTTATTTCTAGCTCAATGCACGTCGAGATTCTGCGTATAAAAGCGTACTAATTCCTTGCATTTAGTGGTTTTCTATAGCGGAAACAGGGTTACAGTATTGCAGTTTAGTTTAAAAGCATGAAAAACACATTGTTAGCTAGTTTATTGTTATTTCTATCGCAACTCACGTCGAGATTCTTCGTTTTTCGTATAAAACTGTACTAATTGCTTGCATTTAGAGGTTTTCTATAGCGGAAATCAGGTTATAGTATTGCAATTTAGTTTAAAAGCATCAAAACACACATTATTAGCTAGTTCGGTTGCCTACCTATGAAAATTTGTGACAATAATAAAATCGAGCTGCCAATTTATTTAAATATGAAGTAAAACGTTGTCAAATAACGAGGAAACACATTGCTTGCTTATTTTTGTTGAATGCGGCAAAGATGTAGCTGCAGCTCGCAATTTACATATCAGGCGCTATCCAACTGGAAGCCCACCGTGTGAACAATATTTAGACGCTTTGAAACGTTTTTAAGAAACGAAGGTAAAATTTGTTTCCAGAAGGTGTAGATGTTTAGTGATGAGGCAAAATTCTAAAACAATGGTGAAGTGAATAAGCATAACTCGCACTATTAATCACAAGAACATCCGCACTTAACATGTGTTATCAATTTTTCAAAATTTAACTGGACAACGTTACCTGGCCTTTTTACAAATCAATTTAGCGGAGTTTTTGGAAGATATAGAATTTAATGTATATTAAAAACTTTCTAAATATAAAAAAGGATAAGTAAATATTAATTATTTCTACTTCTATTTCCAAATAAATCGTTATCCCTGGAATACAAATTGAATAACGTATGATAAAGTCTCTGTAAATTTTTATGAGTTTATATTAAGTAATTGATGATATTCCTGCGATATTGCTTAGTTACTTAAATATAAAAACATTCGTTGTATATTTGAACAATTAAGTTTTTTTATTATAATAACTTAAGAGTAGTAACATGTCCACATACCGACAATGTATGAAAACTATATTTTTTATATTATAATATCGACAATACTCCTATTTATTGAAGTTGAATGATTTGTTAATGTCGTGGATAGTAATAAATAATATCAAATATCACATTAATATACAATTAGGTAAACAATTATATGCAAAACTTGTAAACTTCTGTTCATAGTTCATAGCTTAGCAGAAATTATAAGCTTCAGAATAAAATAAAATACAATTTTAGTAATAAACAACTTCTCTGTATGCTCATTAATAAACAAATGAAGTATCCGCTATTTTATGAATGAAACTAATATACGAGATTCATAACAAGCTGATTTTGAATCCGGAAAACATAACAGCAATTACCGAGATTAATTTCAGTAGTTAGTTACATAATTTAAAACCGATATATTTGAAAATCAAAAATCGTGTTTCGTAAATAAAAATTTATTACAAAATTAGTTGAATGCGTCACGAACCTCCGCGCCATTAGAGTCTTTACGGTTTATCCCGACACGGAATAATAAATTATCCAAGCCGGCTTTGTTATCATTTCACCGTTTGAAAAATTGGAATTAAATTCGGCAAGTCCGCAAGTCGGAGATAAGGTCTTTGACTGATCTACAATTCTGTGGTTCTCGAATCGCTTTAAACAAGATCACCTTAACAGTATCAAATGCCTTCAGAATTTTATCGAAGATGCCAGTCTCCGCAAAAAAATGTGTAGCAGCGACAAAAAAGCGTTCCCATTTAATTAGCGACAAACTAATACAGTTACATATAACCTCAGATTAAAATTCATATTATGCTAATTAGATGAAAAACTAAACCGGTCGCTAAATCGCTGAGCCAGCATCGCCATTCCCTATCACAACATCTAACAAGCACTTGGGAATTCAAAAGCCAGAGTTCTACATTTGCTCTCATAATTTTTATAAGATATTACAATTAAAAGGAAACTGAAATTCATATTTGTAATATTATAAACAGCGTTTTTAACTGTGTTCACTTTCTTATAAAAAAAAAACTGATTTCCAAAAGTATTTCCATAACATTCCAGGAATAATTATAATTTGCTTACCCAAAGTATATTTTCTACAATTTTATTTTTATTTTTATAATTTGTTTTTTTAATACCTCTTACATATACAACCATCCATGGACTACGAAAAGGAATTCGCGTCCATTCAAAACCACGCAATAATAGAAGAATTAGACACGAATAGACCACCGATACAAAATCCTTTTCAAAAATATATACAATAAGCAAAATCGAATTTCGGACTACACAAAGACACAAAACAGATATCGATTAAAAGAGGAATTAGGCCTAGAAGAAGTCTTACAAAAATTGTTGTGGTGATCTGCAGTGAAAGACTAGATCATCTTAGATTTGCTGATGACATAGATCCGATTGCCGCAAACGAAGAAGGTCTGCGAATAATGATTATAGAACGAAAGAGAATCAGAATATATAGGAGAAAAATAAATATAAATAAGAAAAAATAATCAGCCCTCAAGATGTGAGGGTGGTTTATCATTTATTGTCCTTGATGTAGAAGCAAATGGTTTAGATGTTTGAAACAACTTTATTTCTCAACATAATCCCCTGAAAGAATAGCACACTTAGTATAACGATGATACAGAGCTTGAATACCTTTAGAAAAAAAGATCTCTTTGTCCTGCAATGCAAATCACTTATTCACAGCAGCCATCACCTCTTCATCGTACGAAAAATGAGTTCTTTTAATTTCGGGAACCGGTGTCGAATATGGCAGTTGTTCTAAAATTTCAAATCCAGCATTGTGGATAGCAAACATAGAAACACAGCTCTTATCAGCGGAAGCATTGTCTTCGTGGAACAGAACGTGGCGTTTCAATTTTCCACGCCCTTTTTGCTATATAGCCTCACGAACTTTTGGTATGGGTTTTGCTTAATAGTTTCACGTTATTGTGTGACCACGTGGTAAATAATTAACAAGAAGAACTCCCAAAACACTGTTGCCATTATCTTCCCGGCGGATGAAGCCACACGAAACATACGTGGGGGTGGGGAACCACGATGCCGCCATTCTATACCCTACCGTTTTGACTCTGGATCAAAGTGATGAACCCAAATTTCATTTACAGTTACAAATTTTTCCAAGAAGCCGTCCAAATCCGTGTCCATTAATCTCAAATTGCTCACAGCAGTGAGAAACTTGGCCCATTTCTGATCAGGAATTTTCTGAATCTATCGTGCACGGATTTTTTTCAGATCCAATTTCTGCTGAAAAGCGTTCCCGGCGCCTTTAATTACTTGATCTTGATATGGCGGGATAGAATCACCCAACACTTCGTGCATGTCAATATAAATTTCCTGCGCTGATAATCCCTTCTTAAAAGGATTTTTTATCACAGCCTTTGTCTCGAATTTTTCCATTTCAACAAAATCACCAGCGCCACGGTAATATTAAATGTATAACTTTTATAAATAAAAAGATAGGCACCCGTAACTAGGCATATATTAAAGTCAAACCTGACGTTCCTAGGAAAAAAAAATTATTCTTTGGTCTGTCAATGCTTTCTACGTTAGGGACATGACCCCTTCTTAAAGCGGTTCACGCAACCCAATATGCATATAGCATGACAATGAAGACTGTTAATTACTACAGAAAGAGATTAACTTGATAGAAACCATTCATGTCTATACTATAAAATATTCAATAATGTCAGTTGCTGCGATACATGTATGTTGGGTTACGTGAACCGCTGTCCCGAGGGAAAGCGTAGTTGGTCCGTTCTATATACAGGGAAATTTTCTTTTTAGTATACATAGCCTATGTATACTTTTAAAAAGATCGCGTCAATTACGCCTATTATGTAGGCAACCAACTATACAGACAACTAAACCATGCTGTGACAAAAACAATTAAACTTATTCAATGTTAAAAAATAAAATTTATCTTTATTTACTGTTTTCTTGCGTTTTTCATACAACCATGTACCTTAAAGACGAAAAAGTGGAAATTCTAATGTGGTATCAGAGTGGTAACAGCTTAAGAACTGCGAGAGACTTATTTTCACTAAAATATCCAGAAAGACCTATTCCCTGTATTCGAACCATACAAACAATTGTTAGAAAATTTAAATCAGAGAGATGCGTAATAAATTCCCATAAGATAAGAACTAAAAGTAATCACGTTTTAACCGAAGAAATGAAATTAAATATTTTATGCTACGTTAAAGAAATCATAATTAATAGTTATAACAAAAAATTATAATTAAAAAAAGTTTGCGATGGCCGAGAATGGAACGCGGATCAGTTGCTTGGAAAGCACCTATGCTCTCCATTACACCACTTTGCCGCTTTGTTGTACAAAGGAAGTACAATGTTCACGGACCTTACAGAAACATCACCCTGTCGATTTTTGTATTTAACAAATAAGTCATCATTTGCGTCCTATATACAGGGTGAAATACTTATTTAATATAAACACTGCATCAACATAACCTTCATACTCAAATAATTCACAACTACCGTGACGTTTACTTCTGTTTTTTAGTTGTCGGTATAGTTGGTTGCCTACACAATAGACGTAATTGAGGCGTTCTTTTTAAAAGTATACATAGGAAATGTATACTAAAAAGAAAAATTCCCTGTATATATGTATATATATATATATAAATACCGTAAAACCCCGTTTAACGCTCAGGATGCGTTCCTAGAAGACAAAGCGCTAAACGAAACAGGGCTAGACGGGGTCATATAATACATAATAAATAGGGCTATGAATTGGGGAATTGATGAACTATCCTCGTATACAGCTGCCTCCGTGGTGTAGTGGTTAGCACATTTGCCTTTAGATCCAAGGAACGTGAGGTCGAAAGTAGGTCCCGTGCCACTACGATGTGTGACACGTTAAAAATCGCTACTGGAGTTGGAACTACCCCAAATGGGCAAATTTCATAGTAAGGGTGTACAATAATCCAATGATGGCTGTGGTGCCTAGAGATGCTTGGAAAACTGTGTCCTAGATCTCGTTCTTTCAAATACAATACAATGCAATGCAAACCTTGTATACAAAAAGTAGATGTACTTAGGAAAACTCTTTACTATTACGATATTTAATACTTAAATAATGCCATGTCTTGTGAAACTACCTTCGTCAGTAAATAAGACTTCACTAACAAAGTTTGTGTTTTCCGCAACTCTTGTCAGTGCTCATCGGTAAAACACCAGACGTGCAGCAGACACAATAAGAGGCTGTACCCTTTGAATATGGTATGGGTACAATTGCTCCTCACGTAACGTTCTCCAAATTATGGAAGCATTAATATTTGTTTCGGCAGAAATTCTTCTAGTACTGGAACCTGGATTTTCTTCAAGCCTCCCTAAAATGTTAAGTTCTGCTTTAGGAGTGGAAACTGATCTAGGCCGACCACCACCATCGTTTCTTGATATAGGTGCGCCAATTCCGGAGTGCCCGGTTCGGAAATGCTTCGGCATACCATTGGCCTTACCATACATGAAATGTATATCTACCATTTCCGCCTTGGTATACATATTCCAACAATAACAATATTGACACTTAGAAAAACTCAAACAAATATTGTTTTATCCACTTCCATAGCAGACGGGATAAATACGATTCTGCACTCCTATTCCGCGTAAATAATTTAGCTGTGTCCTAAAAGCGGTTGAATTTCGAACCCATGTTTTTACGACTTTCTTGTTTGTATCGATGAGATCTACAAGTGGTTAAAATATTCGAACGTATTTTTTAAACACCCTGTATATTAGTGAAACGAAAAGAAAATTTTCAATTATGATTTAAAAAATACAGAGAGATTAAGGTAGCACATGCGTATAAAGGAATAATAATGAGGCGGCAGAACACCTTCTAAAAAATCTGGATAAATTTTTTATTCAAATCCTAGTAAGTGTAAGGTCCATTCCACATAAATTGACGGGTGATGGCTGTTCGCATGTCAGGATATTCAGTTATACGAGATTGCTATCGGATGACACCCATAATGCCGCAATATATCAATTTCCACTTCTTTTTAGATATATTAGCTGCTAGTTTTAGTTCGAGAGGAAACAGATAACTGGAATCGGTTTTAATTAAGAATTTATTCAGTTTTTGAGCGTCTAGAATTACTTTCCATTGACGATGAAGAAATTAACCATTTGAATGTTTCTTTTCTTAATTATATTCATTAAAAAGCACTAACAGTGGCAATAACAACTTTTTAGCAGTTAAACGCCTTTTTCAAATACACGTGCACTAATGAAGAAAATAAATGTTACGTATCTGATTGGAAATTTAACAGATTACGATTTAATAGAAAATTAGCAAGCACTTAAAAGATCAAAAGAATATAAGTTCAGCCACATAAGTATGTTTATTTCTGCAGATTTATGAAAATATTGTAATAACAACATTTTATGTTACTAGTAATAATAACTGGCAGTTTACATTACGTCTCAATTTTATTTACATAGGCCTTCTGGTCCAACAACTTAATGTCTACTTATAGCCATTGGATAAGTACATAACAATAACCGGAAATGTCATCATCATCATCATCTGACATGGAGCTGACTCGAGGGTCGATCCTGGATACGCCAGGCTCACCCCATGCCAGTATGTGGGTAGGAATTTACGGGATATGGTGGGATCGGGTGGGGTATTGCACAACGTTAGCATGTCTGCAAAGTATACCGCAAGACACCGCTGCTGCAACACCAGGTAGTTAGTAAGCTACGCATCAATGTGGTTTTTGAGTACGTAGCCGAGACCGTTATGCAATTATGCCTTTAAGCCTAACAACTTTAGTATCAAATTTTCACATTGTTCTTATTTCACATCTCTCTATTGTTCTAAGGGTACTGATTGCACATCTCTTAGTTTTCGTATAACTAATAACCTACTGAATATTTGCTCCCAAACTTATTTAAACTGTCCGTTATGCGATTATGCATTTGACCCTAATAAACTTTGGTATCAAAGTTTCGCATTGTTCGTATCTCTTATCTATCTATTGTTTTAAGGTAACAGATTGCTCCTATCTTAGTTTCCTAATAACTAATTAACTACTTAATATTTACCGCACTGATTACTACTGTTTTACCACTTAGTTGGAAGTTCGATTCTGGATTGTACTTCCTTCGTATCCCTAACCGTCTCCTCTGCAGTTGGCCGCTAGATATCCATCGTTCTCGTTCCCACTGGTAATTGTTTCGTTCCTTCTCCTTTATTTTCCCTTTCCTCGCCCTCTTACTGCGTCTTCTTCTTCGGTATCCTGTTCTTCTTCCGTCGATTTTTTATCGGATTCATCAATCACTGCTTATACTCTTCTTACCTCTCTTCGGATATCCTCTTTTCTTCGTGCCCAGTCCTCCCATGTCTCTTTAGGTATGCCGGTGTTTTGTATGTCCCTCTCCAATGATGTATTCCACGTGTAGCATGGTCTTCCGATCTTCTTTTCTTCTGTTTGCATCACATAAGCTTGCTGTAGAGTGTAGAGGATAGTTGGCCGGTCTTCTTAAAATATGTGCCCCGTATTTACTTCTTGATGTAGTGAGCCGTTTAATACATGAAATACATATCCGACTCCCATCACATAAACAATTTAATACAAATACTAGTAACCTTTTTTACATGTAAAATGTTTATACCTAAAAATGTTTTGTAACAATAAAATTTTTGTTTTTAAACTAAAATGGAAGTTTTTGTAGGCCTTTCACAGCTCAAAATTCAATACTAATCCTAGGAACATTTTCAACGTGCAAGATGTTTATTCCTAAAATGTTTCGTACGCAATATAATTTAAATTTTTTAAACCTGAAGTAGAAGTTGTGTAGGCCTTTCACTATAACGTCAAAATTATTTACCTTTATTACCTATATATCCGACGCCCAGCGCCTCAAAATTTGATACAGATCCTAGTAACATCTTTACTTGCAAAATGTTTATACCTAAAAATGTTTTGTAACATTAAATTTGTATTTTTCAAATTACTTTACATTAAAACGTGAAGTATTCCAAATTGTTGCTTTAACCTCCTTCGTTATATTATCTTATGTTCACCCCTTTTCAGCTTTTAGCCCATCCAATTAAGATTAAACGCGACTATTTGCAGTCTCTAATTGGCCTACCCGAATCTACGCACTAAAATAACTTGCATTAACTTAAATTACCTTAGAATACATGAGATTAAATTCTACAATTCGTTTATTACTTTTCTGGACCTGAAATATCCCTAATTTTCTATTTTGCAATTAAATGTGAGATATTCTTAATTTACGGCTTTAACCTTAACCCACTCTTGACTGCCTGTTGAGCCCAGAAATACTTTTCCTGGAAATTGGCCCCAGGATTATTAACGGTTTTAATTTTTATGGCTTGTATGCTTCCGTCCCTGAAAAAGGTCTCTTTCTACCTGTTTTCTACCCTTGTAGTTTTTACCCAAAATGTTTGGAAATTTTTGGAAGTAAGTTGCAAAAATATAGATGTACAATAAATGAAAAAACTTTAATAATCTAGTAATTTCTGAGTCCTTCATCTGTAACTAAAAGGGAAAACAAGAATCAGCTTTAATTATTGTTGTGCCAGCAAAATCAGTTGGTTGTTACATTGTATAAGTGCAATTGGCGGTATAGATGACTTTAGAACAATTTGAAATAGAATACAACAAGTTTCTTAATAGATTGTTAAAAGTAAAGTAACTTTAAAACGAATAAATAAATCTTAGAGGGTTAGTATGCAATGTATAGTACGATCGAAAATGATTGAAGGGCACATGACCCCGATTTAGTCCTATTATTACCAACAATACGTTACGTTCTGTCGGCAAAGTTGTTATTTAAAATTACTTACATCCCGCGATTCCATTAGCAGTGCTCGCGCATTTTGTCTGCGAACTGCCATTGTTATTGTTTTCCCTTTTAGGTTTGTATTCCTAATGTAATAATAACTGTTTTAAAGATTAAAATGTGGTAATAGGTTATTAGGTAAGTCAATTATTTTTTAGTGAGGTTACTAAGGGTGTAATTTTATATTGACAAGGTGTTCACAGTAGAGCAGAGAAAATTACTTTGAAAGTCTACTTTTGATCCGTAAACGTGACCAAAGTGGTGTTTGGCAGTACTCCTATCGTTCTTGCTTCAATCAGTTCCAAAAGCAATTTATAGCAGTACAAAGGGTGGCCCACTGAAAACGAAACAAGAGTGTTTTGTGACATTAAACCTTAACTCTTAAGAAAACGCCTAAAAACCCAAATTAATTTGCCAAGGGGACATGTAATACGGGTATATCCGTTCACCTACCTTCAACTTTGGACTGTATGTCCTCCGGAACGAATGTCCGGAACGCACAAATAAGAACACTACTGTAAAGCAAATTTATCGAGCTTTTAAATGACGTGCCTTTTGGTACCCTTGGCATTTACAATATTTAGGGTGAAAGTCACCCCAATTTTGGGGATTTGAAAATAGGTGAACGGAAATACTTGTGTTGCATGTCCCTCTGGCAAATGAATTTAGCGTATTTGGGCGTTTTTCGAAGAATTTAGGTTTAGTGTCACAAAATACGCCTAGTTAGTTTTCGGTGGGCCACCCGGTATAGTCTGATAGGAAATTTCAATCAATACGTATATTGTATTGTTCAAGAGTACCACGAAACAGGCAACCTCTGTAAAGAAAATGTAAATGGAGGTAAAGTCTAAACGCAATACATAAATGCTTACGAAAGACACTGTACAGGATATTCAACAGGGCATGTAATCATGTTGTTTTTGTAACTGAGTTACTGAACATGTACATTCTAGGTCTTTTATACATTTTGTGTCAGAATGCTTGCAAACAGTACTGTATATGCAACTCATTACATCCTTTTCAAGTTGGAAATTGGATTGCGCTGTTAAGTAAAAAAAAGAATAGGCCGGTTTGTCGAAAACAATACAAAATTTAACCCTCCTTAACTGGAACTACAATGAAATCAGAAACCATCTTCGTTATTTATAGCCTTCCTAGCAAGATGCAGCGTAGACATCGCGAGACGCATTTTGATGAAACCACCAAACTCAAAATTGCAGGATATCACGTTTAGTGTAATGACCGAAACTCCATGGTAACCTCAATGGGAGTAGTGATCATTACCAAAGCAAAATTTGGCACATGCAACTTCCACAAACTATCAATTTGGAAATTGAAACGACATCGATAAAGGCTAAACTCGATTACCAGAGTTGCGGTACAACCACAAGCGCTTCGAGGCAGCCAAACATAAAAGTAGTCGAAAAAGACATTAAAAAAGCCTTTGACTAGGAGTGTTTCAGCTGTATCATACGCCAGATAAACTCTAAAAACACCTTATAGGGTTGCAGAGCTCCAAATCCAGAATTATAAATTTTCTTAGGATATTTTTAATGACAAAACAATAAGCACAGATAGTTGGCCACTGCGACAGCCCGATTGAACTCATCCCTACTGCTTTATGTTCCGCCATCTTAACAATGTTATACCTGCAATCGCTTACGCACAAACAAGAAGGTGTAATGGAAGCCATGAGTTCAATCATACCGAAAATATTGTTAGTTATAAACTAATTTTTAAAATTCCTGCTCTACATGAATGATCATGTCACGCCACTGGAGGCGGCCGTGGACTAGAGGTTAGACTTCTACGATGAAGGTCGTGGGTTCAATTCCCAGTACCGGAAATTGGATTTTTAACTACAGTTCTGCCTCTCTAGGCAATGGCAAACCAGCGAGGTATTCTGCCTAGTAAACCTTCTCTGGAGTAGAAGTGTTTACACTTCCCGTGGTTCGGAGCCCACGTTAAGCTGTAGGTCCTCTATCTCTGTGGTACTTTAAACGCGCAACACAGGTATAGGAGAGAATATCGCTACATCTCGTAAGAGATAAACCACTCGAAGCAAATATAGAAGCAACACGTCAGTAGAATGAGAGAAGAAAGAATACCCAAGCTATAGCATACCATCCAAGGGGCAAAAGAAAACCTGGACGCCCCAGAATAGTGGAGAGATGTCTGAAGTCCGAACAGGCAATAATGCCTACACCTTGCAAGGAATACAACGACGGCGACGACATATGACTGATATTGGCAACACTCAATCACTTACTCAAAAAAACATTTACGATTTAAAATCGCTACATTTAGGAAGCACCACAAACAGTGTTAGAGCAAACTTCTAAATAATAGTTCATTTTTAGTTATTTAATCAATTGGCTCTTTAAGGCGACTAAATCAACCTGCAAATCCAAAATTGAATTAATCATTTTACACCGACGAACCGTGTTCCTGTCTGCGCCGGGTATTATAGCCGCCTATATAAACGCTTGAAAGCGATCCGCAGCCAATGTAAAAGACAATACATACAATACACGACAATATAAGTACGGTAGTTCGTAATATGGGGCAAATTTTTCCCTAAATCGAATTTACATAGATCATAAAAGGTTTATTTTACCACACTATTCCACTACTTCTGGCAATATTATATTATTAGTTCTAATTCATTTTTCTGTCATTGTTTCACTTAATTTCAATCTTATATACCTATGTTTTAAACTTATTGAAAAAACCGCACGTTGAAAAGCCGCTTATTAAAGTAGCTACGGTGGCAATATAAAGCGCTAAATGAAGTTTCTTTTGAGTCACTTTAGGAGCTCCTTAATAAAAACTATTTTATACGATGAAATTAAGAAGAGCGGGTTTATTCTCGGTGCAGTTTATTACCGCTCTAGATATTTCCGCAAGGGATCAATATTCCATAATATATAAGATCAGCTTCAAATCAGGGACTAAAATAGTGTGTAAAAGCTCCAGTACATTGTAGTGATTCATCACGGAACGGTAGTTCGAATTTATAACAAAGCGTTTTGGTTGATCATGATTTGAATGTTATAAACTGCATATAATACACCACTGTTGATGCATCAAACATGAGAAGAGCACATAATAGTTTTAGTGCTTGGTTGAGTAATTATTCACCAAACCAAGTTCATGTGCGATGTTATAGTCACTTCCTACATTTAGCTTTAGTAGTTTAAACGAAATCGCCTATTTAGCATGTGTAAACGAAATTATTGCCCGTTTTAAAATAAATTTTAAATTTGTCACAAAATCTTCAATGGCTTTGGCAATACTTTTGACATCAAGCCTTTCAAGCTCTACAAAGCCCAAAAATTCTTCGATTGTGTTGGCCTTTTCATCCAAGAAACGTAATCCAATAGACAGCTGTTCTTCGCCCAGAATATCCGCGGTTTTGTCATCCAGAATGCTGTAAGTGTAAGCTTCCTTAATGCTTGTGACGATTTGTACACGAATGATAGATTAGTTATTTCAATTTGCATGATAGGTGTTCGGTATGACGTGTTTTTCGGGCCATCCTCAAAGTGTTGTTTTAATTGTTAATCACTTGCTTCGATGCGTAAACGGCATAAGTCTATAAGTACGCTTCCATCCAGATTTTTGCCTCTGATAGGTAAAACATGTGTGCCTGAAAAAATGACGCAGGTAACAACTGAGGACAGTTCTTTTATGTTTTTTTTTTATTAATTTTTGCGAATGCTGGTGAAGTAGGATGTCCACTGGAACGGCCTCTATTAACGATTTTTTGATTCCAATGCAGCCTTATGCCCCTGGGTGCTTTACAATAATCGTGCATCTCCTTGTAGTTAGTGAAAGGTCTGATGATGAAAGAACCCCAACCACCTCTCATCATGCTGGCTGACGGCGGAAACAATATTTACAGGAAGCACCTTGAGTAAGTAAACCATGGTTTGTCCAGCCACTGGTGAATTTCCTCTTGAGTTGTTTGGCATCTGCCGCAAAATCGTAGCTCTTCGAAGGTACCCAGCCATTTTCCAGAAGATGTTTTTTCTTATGAACCGGCATAGTGGTCGCCAGGCCGACAATATTTCCAACTTCATCTTCATGACAAACGTTGTCTTCAGTTTTACTTTCACGGTCTGGCATCTTGGTTTGAACCATAGAAGAAGGCCTCGCAGTCGCAGTGTCTGAAGCAGAGGGTAATTGTACTTTCTTGCCCTCATCGCTGCTGCTGCTGGTTTTCTTGCATTTTAAATTCACTGCAAAAAATAAAATATAACTTTTACTAAACGCTCGTGTGGACGCGGCATAACACATGCAAACGTAGATACCCAAATAAACGACAATATTTACTATTCTTACCAAAAAGCTTTCTAATATCCATTTTTGTATAATTTGTAATAATGTAGGGGTACGAAACAACAAAATTTACTGTCGTAAAAATTGCATACACTAGTAACCCTTATGTGAATGTAACTTAACTGCACTGACTCTAACCGAAAATCGCACGCTCTTATATATGCACGAGGTAAATAGCTTCTGGAATATTCTCGTTGTTGATGCGTCGTGAAATGAGACGAGATTATTCTAGAAAGCTCCTCGTTGCCAGAAGCTGACTATACACCCGTCTATGAAAAGTCATAAGAACTACAACCTGTACGTGTTTAATACACGTACATGTTGTAGTTCTTTTGACTTTTAACAGATGGCGCGGGGGTCTCTATTTCGTAATTAGTTTCTTTCAAAATGTTGACATACCAACAAGCAACCTATTAATCAATTTTTCAGAAATCTGTTGTATATATTATTTTTGTTTATTTGAATTTTTTTCATCTTTGCTTCCCTGGATACGCCCTTGTATATATTAGAAACTACAGCTTAAATAAGGAGATACATTTTGTTTCCTATAACAAAACTTTCCCGAAAAAGTTATTTATCACGCTGTACTAGATGTTTTATAATTTTAAGAACCAGAACTATATCGGTAGAATTTGATGAAAGTTGTATTTAATGGCGGTCAAAGCAAATACATACAGGGAATTTTTCTTTTTAGTATACATTGCCTATGTATACTTTTAAAAGAAACGCGTCAATTTCGCGTATTGTGTAGGCAACCAACTATACTGACAACTAAAAAACAGAAGCTAACGTCACTGTAGTTGTGAATTATTTGAGTATGACGGTTATATTGATGCAGTGTTTATATTAAATAAATAAATCAAAATGAGTTGAATAACAACGACGATTATTATTGTAAAACATTAAATATCAATAACATAAAACGAAAATGAAAATAAAAACAACAGTTACAACAAGTATTCGAAATCGCCACTTTCTATTTCTAAACAATAACCTAAACGGCGTTGAAAAGCACGCACAGCATTCGCAAGAAAGTCAGGAATCAAGCTATTGCATACGGTACGTATGCGATCTTTTAATTCATCAATACTTTGTATTCGAATATTTGTATAAATTTTTGATTTCAGTTATCCCCAAGCAAAGAAGTCGTTGTGCGACAAATCTGCAGAACGCGGGGGCCATGGTATAAGACCGAATCCTCTAACCCAACGTCGTTTAGAAAGTTTCTTATAGCATTCGTGAAATGCGGAGGGGTTCCATCCATCTGAATCCACGGGTCATCGATGTTTAAGTTATCTATTGCCGGAATGATGTCGTTCCTTAATAGCTCTACAATTTTGGCTGTATTGAGATTACCATCAATAAAATATGGACCGATAAGCTTATTTTCAACTATTCCTAGCCATACGTTAACTTTCCCAATGTATTGACTGTGAGTTAAGTTTTGTAAATGGCAGTTAGTGTGGGAGCAATATCTACGAAATAAGTTTATCAGGATAATGGATAGTGGATAGATGAGGAATTATAATATACACCGAAAATTTTGTGAATTGACTTCTCCATTTATTGTGAAAGTTGCTTCATCACTAAAAACTATCTTATTTAAAATGTATTCATGTTCATTCAGCAAATTAAAGAATGTTTCACAAAAGATTGTTCTTTTTTTGTTTCCATCGAATAGTTGTTGGTGATTCGAAAATTTGTACGATTTATAATTAAATTCTTTTAGTGTTATAAATACAGAGGTTTTAGAAACATTAAAATGTGAACCTATTTCTCGTAGTGATACTATGGGAGTTTCTTCAACGTAGCATAAAATAATTAAATTTCATTTCTTCGTTTAAAACGTGATTACTTTTAGTTCTTATTTTATGGGAATTTATTGCGCATCCCTCTAATTTAAATTTTCTAACAATTGTTTGTATGGTTGGAATTCAAGGAATAGGTCTTTCTGGATATTTTAGTGAAAATAAGTCTGCCACAGTTCTTAAGCTGTTACGATTCTGATACCGCATTTGAATTTCCACTTTTTCGACTTTACTGTACATGGTTGTATAAAAATAGCAAGAAGATACCTACTAAATAAAAGCAAATTTTATTTTATAACCTTCAATTAATTTTATTGTTTTGGCCACAGCATGCTTTAGTTTTCTGTATAGTTAGTTGTCCACATAATAGGCGTAATTGACGCGTTCTTTTTAAAAGTATACATAGGCAATGTATACTAAAAAGAAAAATTCCCTGTATATGAAAATTAATCAGTTTTGTACAATTAGAAAAAAATATTAAAATAGGATACGATAAGCGTAAATAACATTTTTTTCTTATGTCCAAAAGTCTAATAAATTAACTTTTAATTTCAATTATTCCTAAACAACAAGCTCAGAGGCAACAGCGTGCTAAATGCGGAATTCACAGCTTTTCCACACGTGCATGGAATCCTAGGAAGATATTACTGCGTTGCGTATATTAATACTGTTTTGTATTCAATAAACAGTTTTTTAGGCTTTACCAGTTCACTGTAGCTCTTATATACAGCAACATACCTTTCTTAAAGTTCCAAGTAATGTTTTCAGTACTTTGTGAAAATGTAATTTGGTAACATACCTTTGACTATGCAGATTTGAGAAACAATAAAGTGTATGCGCACCTTGAAATTTAAAAACTGTTCTTCATGAAAATCTCTAACAAACGTGATCTCTATTCATTAAAATCACAAAATAGCAAACATTTATGAGGAATCTTTCTGTATTCACTTAGATTTGTCTATACGGTAAACCACGTTTGTACGAAAAATTCATATATAAGCGTAGGATTTTACAGGTGACATTAACTTTCTTCTCTCAATCAGGCTTCCTATCTAACTTTATTTTCTCATTCTCTTCACGACCGTCTTGGCCTTCCTCTTTTCAGGCTCCTCATGGGACACCATTCTGTGACTCTTCTTACCCATCTATTCTGGTTTGTTCTTCGGACACGGCCATACCGTGTTATCCTTATTTCTTCTGTTTAATTCAACGTGCTTTTCTTTCCAACTCTTTTTTAGATCTTCTCTTTATTAACTCTCTATATAAAATTTACAGAGGACTAAAATGAAGTAATTTTTTGAATGCGCAGTGTCAACAGCTTGTTAAATCTATTCGATTATTTTACGTGCGAAAAAGACAATTTTGGCCCATTATGCGACGTTGTAGCGATTCGGGAACGAGTTGCAAATGCATTAAAATTAAGTTTACCCACTATACGGAAAATCGTTCAGCAAAGGAAAGACAACCTTCCATTAATAAAATAAAGTGCACAGCTCCAGAAAAAAGTTAAAAACTGAAGATATGTCTTTGTTAGTTGCTCGTGGATTTATATTTCCGACAAAGACGTATGTCGTAGTGACATCTGTGAAAGAAATAACACCAACACTGTACGTGTGACGTAATCTGTCGGCTGACACGTTTAGTAGAAAGAAACAGAGATACTTGAAGAATGCCGCGCTATGCATCCAAACGTCACTATTTAAATCTGTTTCTAGCAGTATTTAAAATGTTTTGGAGGTTTATATGGCAATATTTTATTTTCTAAAGTTACCTAAGAGTTTTTATTTACAATGTTGTTTATTGCTGAAATTTATTTTATACACTTTGGGAACGTTTGTTTTTGCTGGGAAATATTCTGTAGATATCCCGCTTTGTTTTGGTTTGTGGAAATTTGTATTACGAGGTTGAAGATAAGTTAATAGCATTTTTGTTATATAGCCATTAAAAGGTAATTACAGTTACTGGAATGTAAACAGACGTAAACAGTATGTTTCAACGTACATTTTGTACACTACAACTCTAACTGTTATTCTTAATGTTTCGGGGATATCTTCAGTTTTTAACTTTTTCTGGAGCTGTGCACTTTTTTTATTAATCGAAGGTTGTCTTTCCGTTGCTGAACGATTTTCCGTATGTTGGGTAAACTTATTTTTTATGCATTTGCATTGGGCAAAGGGCCAAAATTGTCTTTTTCGCACGTAAAATAATGGAATATATTTAACACCAATTGTTGACACATCGCATTCAAAACATTTTCAGACATTTCTAACAGCGTTTTCTTTTTACAACAGCTAAACACCAACTAACATCCAATGTTGAACTGGCTAAGAACAATCGTGTTTTCAAGACTACATTCCAGTAACGGTAATTACCTTTTAATGGCATTATAACAAAAATGCTATTAACTTATCTTCAACCTCTTAATACCAATTTCCACAAAGCCAAACAAACCGGGATATCTACAGAACTATTTTCCAGCGAAAACAAAGATTCCCAGTGTTTGAAATAAATTTCAGCAATAAACAACAAAGTAACTTTTGAAAAATAAAATATTGACATATAAACCTCCAAAACATTTTAAATACTGCTGGTAATAGATTTAAGTAGTGACCTTTGGATGCAGAAGCGCTACATTCCTCAAGTATCTCTGTTGGTCTTGTTTTGTTCACAGATGTCACTACGACGTACGTCTTTGTCGGAAATATGAATCCGCGAGCAACTAACAAAGACAGAAACGCTTTCAGTTTGTGGTATGCAAATAAAGCGCTACTCCGAAACTGAAAAATGCGCATCGTAAGAACTATACCATGTCATAAGAAATTTTCTATGACAATAACAACAGCGATCTCAAAGTACTAAAAGACTGATTTATTCTACTTAGAGATATTTAATTGTGATAATATATTGGAACGAAGGAAAGAAGCAAAGTTATTTTTTAAGGCCACCCTCTAAATTAAATATTCTGTTGATTATAAAGCAAGAGGTGTTTGAAATTATTATTAAACGGTTTACAAACTTTACAACGACAAGAAAATTAAGAAATGCCTGCCTCTAACACAAACTGTTGCTCCTTGAGACAGTTTTGTTAGTACGTAATTAACTTTTTACTCCATAGGCTGCTGTGTAGATGCCTCTAATAAATACGTAAATATTTGAATCGGAAAAAATATAGGACTAAGGGATACGCATAGCTAATTATAAAGAGCAAAACTTGGCTTGCAAAAAGTAAGCTTCGGTTATCGTTTGCAACGAAACCAATACAGTTTTTGCTCGCATTAAAAATAATTGCTAAAATTCCCCTAATCATTCGCCGGTTAATTTTAGACCGGAACAGCCACCAGCGGAAATTCATTCGGTTTCAGTAAGTCTACTACGCTAAGTTGGCGATGACCAGCAAATTCCCTACAAAATGTTGTTTAGTGGAACCGAACACGTGCAAAACGTATCCCGAAACATAAAAACCCGCCCTATCTTATGGGATTCTGTT
Source organism: Limonius californicus (assembly GCA_014611495.1). NCBI lineage: Eukaryota > Metazoa > Arthropoda > Insecta > Coleoptera > Elateridae > Limonius > Limonius californicus. Next base: position 19,385 of record JABXWE010012878.1, read on the forward strand.
TTATATAGCATTTACTTGTTTAACACGAGGCGTCTAAATGCAATAAAAATGTCGTTTAAATATTTAATTACAAAGAGAGAATTTCCCAGCAACTTGAGTATTGTCGAAATGCTTTAATTAAATTTCAAATTGAATTCGAAATGAAGATGCCTTTGCCGATACACTTAAATCTTGTACAATTTTTCACAGTGTCTATAGAGCTTTTTAAATATTCATTTTCAATTTAAATGAAACGATTAAATGTGAAGGCATTTATGAATAACGTATTTCATTAATCTCCCGCTTTAATCTGTCACTGGAAGTGGAAACCTGTGCGTTGAATTAATTTTTGCTTACCAGTTTACGCGGGTTTGTTAAATTAATTATACGAGTTATTCAAAAGTCGATAGTCCAGAAGGCTCCCCAAATAAATTATCGCATGCAACAGGAAGAATACACATTTGTGTAGTCCCTTCGGTATGAAACATAATTACCCTCGTATGCATACGCTGTTAATTATAAATAAACCTGTAATTTAAAACCTTTCAGAATGACGGCAATTGTCTGTCTATTTCATTAGAGATGATTTCAATTAGTGATTAAACCAATTCAAATTGAACAGGTGAAGAAAATCACATCAACGGATATTGTGCGCTGCAACTATTTTCAGTTAAAGCTGTATTTTGAGAACTTTGATTTTAAAGACGAGCGAAACTTGGCAGTAATATTCGATCTAAGTTCTTTATGAAATCTGAGCACATTCGGGTAGTTATGGGTTGTGAATGCAAAGGATGATTACCTAATTCGACATTCTAGGCGAGTTCGTGCGTTTTGGGGAATGAACATTTTGTCTTTCTATTATTTAAAAAGGTTCGAAAAGAAAAACTCGATTACATTAAGGACATCTTCCGTCTTGGCTGCAGAGGCATGTTTAAAGTATAAAAAATGCCTTATCTGCATTCGGCATACAAATAACTAGATTCGAACTCGTTTGATAACTAAACTTGAGACTTAAGTTTAAGCTTGGTTGCGTTTTATCTTGTTTGTTTCGCTTAAAGCCAACGAAAGAACATTTTATGAATCTTGAACAGAAAATAAGGTGAGCTGGATCGGTTTTCTAAATCGATGCAGTTTATCGCTTCATGTTTACGTTACATTTCTCGTATAATATCGGATTAGAGTATCTCCAATACGGACTGAAAAAGATACATTTAAAAGTTATTAATATAAAATTTAAAGTGTGTTTAAAGAACACAAGATGATAGGTTTACTTTGATTTATAAAATCAAACAATTATAAATAATGTAGAACACTTATAAAAAAAAAGACTGCTAAGTTATATATCGATATATTAATTCCATATCCTTTCAACAGGTCTCAACCTTTCCGTTACTTCATGCTCTGACCTAATACAAGAAATAGTTTTAACATGTTTCGTATGTACTTAATCTAAATAATTAAATTTAATTAACTTACTTAGTTTATATTGCCGTGATATTATAATGGGGGGCTTAAATGCTAATTGGGCAAAAGTGTCATCCAAAAATTAAAGTTAAAAGATTTGTTGTGTGAATTAATAATATTTTTAAAAATGGGATTTG